>PVKP010017007.1:0-32300 GCA_004027715.1 Plecturocebus donacophilus
TCTCAGTGTATTTCTTTGTAGATCAGCTTTAATGAGCTATCATTCATCCACTTACAGTGTACAGTTCAGCAGTGTTTAGTGTGGTCACCAAGTTGTGCCGCCATTGCCACTCTCAGTTATAGAAAATTCTCACCAGCCTCCAAAGAAACCTGTACCAGTCAGCTGTAAATCTTCATTTCCTTCCACCCTAGGCAACTTCTCATCTACTTTCTGTCTCTATAGATTTTCCTATTCTAGACTGTCCTATGAATGGAATCTTATAACGTGGTCCTTGTGACAGCCTTCTTCCATTTCACATACTGTTTCAAGGTTCACCCATGTTGTCACATGTAAAGCATTTAATTCCTTTTTATGGATGAATAATACTTCATTGTATATCTGTACCACATTTGGTCTGTCTGTCGATCGACATTTAGGTTGTTTCCATTTGTTGGCTGTTATGACTGATGTGACATTTGTGTGTATGTTTTAGTGTATTGCTGTGTTTTTATTTCTTTTGGGTTTATACTTGAGTGGGATTGCTGGGTCATGTGGTAACTATCTGACAACTTTTAAAGTAACTCTGTTTAACCTTAAGCTTTGCTTTCCAAAGTAGCCTTGCCACTTAGTACTCCTATGTGCAGTGTAACAGGGTTCCAATTCCTTCATGTCTTTGCTGACATTTGTTATCTGTCTTTTTGATTATAGCCATCCTAGGAGGTGTAAAGTGGTACCTCATTTTGGTTTTGATGGGCAATTCCCTGACAGCCATAGTGTTGAGCATCTTTCATGTACTCATTGGCTGTTTGTATATATCTTCTTTGGAAAAATATCTATTATTAATTGTCCCTATTTTAATTGGATTACTTGTCATTTTATTGAGTTGTAAGAGTTCTTTGTATATGCTTGATACAAGTCCCTTATCAGATAGATTGTTTGTAACTGTTTTCTGTCATTCTGTGGGTTTGCTTTTGCTCTCATGGTTTCCTTTGAAGAACAGAAGCTTTTCATTTTGATGAGGTCTATTTTTCTGTTGTTGTTGTTCCCTGTGTCATATCTAAGAAGATTTTGTCCTACCCAAGGTCATGAAAATGCACTTCTTCTTCTTCTTTTTTTTTTTTTTTTATTTTGAGTCAGAGTCTTGCTCTGTCTGCTAGGCTGGAGTACAATGGCATGATCAGGGCTCACTGCTCCATCTCCCGGGCTTAAGTGATTCTTCTGCCTCAGCCTCCCAAGTAGCTGGGATTACAGGCGTGCACCACCATGCCTGGCTAATTTTTGTATTTTTAGTAGAGATGGTGTTTCACCATGTTGGCCAGGCTGGTCTTGAACTCCTGACCTCAGGTAATCCCCCTGCCTCAGCCTCCCAAAGTGCTGGGATTACAGGCATGAGCCACTGTGCCCGGCCTCCTATATTTTCTTCTAAGAGTTTTATAGTTTTAGCTCTTACATTTGAATCTGTGGTACATTTTGAGCTAATTTTGTGTGTGGTGTGAGGGAGGAGTCCAAATTCGTTTTTTTTGCATGTGGACATCCAGTTGTTCCAGCACATTTGTTGAGAAGACTCTTCTTCCATGGATGGTCTTGGCACCCTATTGAAAATCAGTTGACCATAATATATGAGGGTTTATTTCTTGACTGTCAACTCTATTCCATTTACCTGTATTTCTGTTCTTAGATTGGTACCAAACTGTTACGATGGCTGTAGCTGTGTACTACGTTTTGAAATAGGAAAGTAGGAGTTCTCCAGATTTGTTATTTTCAGTATTGTTTCGGCTATTCTGCATCTGTTGAAATCTCAAAAGATTTTTAGGATCAGCTTGTTAATTTCTGCAAAAAAATCTAGCTAGGAGTTTGATAGGGATTGAATTGAATCTGTAGATCAATTTGGTCAGTATTGCAACCGTAACAATATTGTTTTCCAATCCATGAACATGTGATGTCTTTATATTTAATTTGTTTCAGCAGTTTTTGCAGTTTTCAGGGTTAAGTTTTGCACTTTTGTTTAATTTATCCCTAAGTGTTTTATTCTCTTGATACTATTGTAGATGGAATTGTTTTCTTATTTCATTTTTGGATTGTTCATTGCTAATGCATAGGAATATAGTTGACCCCAGAGCAACATAGGTTTGAACTCTGTGGGTCTACTCATATGGATTTTCTCCTGTTTCTACTATCTCTGTGACATCAAGATCAACCCCTCTTCTTCCTCCTCCTCAGCCTACTCAATGTGAAGATGATGAAGATGAAGACCTTTATGATGATCTACTTCCACTTAATAGTAAATATATTTTTTATTCCTTATGATGTTCTTAGTATTTTTTCTTTAGCTTAGTTTATTGGAAGGATACAACATGTAATATATATAATATACAAAATACGTATTAATCAACTGCTTACATTATCAGTAAGGCTTCTAGTAAACAGTAGGTTATTAGTTGGTTAAATGTAGGGGGAGCTGCCTGGGTGTGTTAACTCATGCCTATAATCCTGGCACTTTGTTTGGGAGGCCCTCTGGGGGGCGGATCACTTGAGGTCAGGAGTTTCAGACCAGCCTGGCCAACATGGCAAAACCCCATCTCTACTAAAAATCCAATATTAACCAGGTGGTGGCACATACCTGTAATCCCAGCTACTTGGGAGGCTGAGACAGGAGAATCGCATGAACCTGGAAGGCAGAGGCTGTAGTGAGCTGAGATGGTGCCACCACAGTCTAGCCTGGGTGACAGAGCGAGACTCCATGTCAAAAAAAAAAAAAAGTTTTAGGGGAGTCAAAAGTTATACACAGATTTTTGACTACATGAGGAGTCCGCACCTCTAACCTCCACATTGTTCAAGGGTCAGTTGTACAGTTGATTTTGTACGTTATTCTT
This sequence comes from Plecturocebus donacophilus, assembly GCA_004027715.1. Taxonomy (NCBI): domain Eukaryota; kingdom Metazoa; phylum Chordata; class Mammalia; order Primates; family Pitheciidae; genus Plecturocebus; species Plecturocebus donacophilus. The sequence goes on from PVKP010017007.1 coordinate 2,853, forward strand.
GTATACTAAAACTTTGCCGAATTTATTGGTTCTAATTGTTAGATTTTTTTTTTTTTTTGAGGCAGAGTTTCACTCTTGTTGCCCAGGCTGGAGTGCAATGGAGTGATCTTGGCTCACTGCAACCTCTGCCTCCCGGGTTCTAGCGATTTTCCTGCATTAGCCTCCCAAGTAGCTGGGATTACAGGCATGTGCACCATGCCAGGCTAATTTTGTATTTTTAATAGAGGTGGGGTTTCACAGTGTTGGTCAGGCTGGTCTTGAACTCTGGACCCCAGGTGATTCCCCCACCTCGGCCTCCCAAAGTGCTGGGGTTATAGGAATGAGCCACTGCACCCAGCCTAATTGTTAGTTTTAGTTGTTTTTTTAATGGATTCCTTAGGATTTTCTATATAGAAGGTCATATCATCTACAAATAGAGATAGTTTTACTTCTTGTTGTTCAATTGTATTCCTTTAATTTTATTTTCTTGTCTAATTGCCTTGGCTAGGACCTCCAGTACAATGTTGAGTAGAAGTGGCTGAAGTGGCTTTATCTTGCTGCTGATTGTAAGGGAAGGCATTCATTCTTGCATAATTTCGTATAATGTTAGCTGTGGATTTTTTATAGATGCCCTTTATCAGGGTGATGAAGTTCCCTTCTGTGCTTGGTTTGTTGGGTGTTTTTATGATGAAAGGAGTGTTGGATTTTGTTAAATGCTTTTTCTGCATTTATTGAGGTGATTGTGTGAGTTTTTGTTCTTTCTTCTGTTTGTAATGTTGTATTACCTTAACTGATTTTTGGATGTTACACCATTTAATCCTTTTCATATGTTTTTAGATTTGGTTCACTAGGTGTTTTGCTGAAGACTTTTCTGTCAATATTCATAAGCGGTATTAGTCTGTAGTTCTCTTGTGATGTCTTTCTCTAGTTTAGTGTCTGGATAAAATTTGTCTCATGTAAATAATGGGAAGTGATCCTTCGTCTTCTGTTTTTTGGAAGGGTTTGTGAAGACGGTTTTAATTCTGCTTTAAATATTCGATAGAGTTTGCCAGTGACAACATCTGGGCATGGGCTTCTCTGTGGAGAATTTCTAAGTTACTGATTCAGTCTCTTTACTTTTTATAGGTCTGTTTGGGCTCTCTGTCTCTTTTGAGTCATTTTCAGTTGTTTGTGTCCTTCTAGGAATTTGTGCATTTCATTCGTTATCTAATTTTATTGGCGTACCATTGTTTATTGTAGACTCTAGTAATCCTTTTTTATTTCTGTAAGATATATATCCCTTTCATTTGTAATTTTAGTAATTTTATTCTTTTTTTCCTCTTGGTCAATTTAACTGAAGATTTATCTTTTTTAAAACTCTTTTTAAAGAACTAACTTTTGATTTTTCTGTTATTTTTGTAGTCTCTATTTTATTAACTTCCACGCTAATCTTTATTAACCCATTTATGCCAGAGGTTACTAGTAGAGGTTATACTTTGGTGTGTGTGAAAAATTTGGCAATAACCTTGAGCAGTAGGATATAAATAATTCCCACAAGCTTAGTGTTCCAGTAATGGAACACTAGGCATAAATAGGCTAATTCTTCTACTTGTTTTAGGTTTGGTTTGCTCCTTTTTTTCCAGTGTCTTAAGGTGAAAGATTAGTTATGATGTTATGACTTGAAATCTTTTGTTTGTTTTGAGACAGAGTCTTGTCGCCCAGGCTGAAGTGCAGTGACACAATCTCAGCTCACTGCAACCTCCGCCTCCCAGACTTGAGCAATTCTTGTGCCTCAGCCTCCCAAGTAACTGGGATCAAAGATGTGTACTTCCATGTCCTCCTAATTTTTGTATTTTTAGTAGAGACGGGTTTTTCCATGTTGGCCAGGCTGGTCTTGAACTCCTGGCCTCAAGTGATCTGCCCATCTTGACCTTTCAAAATGCTGGGATTATAGGCATGAGCCACTGTACCCAGCCACAAATATCATTTTAGTTAGTTTCATGTCTTTTTTTTTTTTTCTGAGACAAGTTCCCACCCTGTCACCCAGGCTGGAGTTTGGTGTCAACAGTCACAACTCACTGCAGCCTTAACCTCCCAGACTCAAGTGATTCTCCCACCTCAGCCACCCTAGTAGCTTGGACTACAGGCACATTTCAATATACCCTGTTAATTTTTTATTTTTTTGCATACAGGGTGTGTCCTTATGTTGCCCAGGCTGGTCTTGAACTCCCGGGCTCAAGTGATCCTTCTGCCTTAGCTTTCCAAAATGCTTACAGGCATGAGCCACTGCACTTGGCCAATTTTTTGTCTTTTAAGGAACCTAAGGGAAGAAAGAGCAAGCATATATTTATATATTGTGTTTGAGTAGCCTTCTTATCTGCGTTTTCACGTGATATTCATTTGTTCCATGGATCTGAATTATCATCTGGTGTCCTTTCCTTAATCCAAGACAGTTCTGCTCCCTCCCACCTCCTTTGTGCTATTATCATCAAATACTGTGTGTTATGGCCCTAACAGCATAATTATATACGTGTTATTTTATACAGTTGCTTTTAAATCAGTTAAGAGAAACAATATACAGTTATACTACTGTTTTTTTCCTTTATGTTTTTTGAGATGGAATCTCTCTCTGTCACCCAGGCTGGAGTACAGTGGTGCAATCTCAGCTCATGCAGTCTCCGCCTCACAGATTCAAGCGATTCTCCTGCTTCAGCCCCCCGAGTAGCTGGGACTACAGGCACCTGCCACCATGCCTGGCTATATACTGCCTTTTATAATTAAATAATTCCCTTTGCTGTCCTCCTTGTTTTTGTTCATGTGGATTCACATTCCTGCCTGGAGTTACTTGCTTTTGGCCTGAGGAGCTTCCTTTTGTATTTCTTATAAGGTAGGCAGGCTACTAGCAATGTCTTTTCTCCATTTTTGTTTATCTTGGAATCTCTATTTTGCCACCATTTTTGAAAGATAGTTTTGTTAGATATAAGATTCTTGGTTGACTGTTTTTCTTTCAGCACTTGAATATCAGCATACTGGCCATCTAATCATTGTTTCTATTGAGAGTTCAGCTGTTAACCTTAGATATATGATGAGTGATTTTTCTCTTGTTAATTTCAGTATACTTCCTTTGTCTTTGTCTTCCAACGTTTTCATTATCATGTGTCTGGGAGTGAATGTCTTTGTATTTTATCCTACCTGGAATTCATTGAGCCTTTTGGGTATGTAGATTAATGTTTTCCATCAATTTGGGACATTTTCAGCCATTATTTTTCAGAGACGTTTTCTGCCTCTTTCTCTTGCTCCTACCCTTGCTACTCCTGTTTTCCATCTTTGGTGCCTTATGGTATCCCACAGTTCTCTGAGGCTCTGTTTGTCCTTCTCATGTTTTCCTGCTCTTGTATTTGGATTGCATAATCTCTGTAAATCTACCTTAATGTTGACTGAATGTATTTTTTGTCAGTTCCAATATACTCTTGAGCCCCTCCAGTGAATTCTTCATATCAATTGTACTTTCCAGCTCCAGAATTTCCTTTTGGTTCTTTTTCATAATTTCTCTCTCATTTATCTTGAGGACTCTCTATTTGATGAGCAATTGTCATCATACTTTTCTTTATCTCTTTAAGCATGGTCACAGGCAGTTTCTGTCACTTGCCTTTTTTCCTGCTTTTCCACACTTTGCTGTTTCTTTGCACATCTTGTTACTTTTTGTTGAAAACTGTACTTGTCAGGTCATATATTTTAAAAACCCTAGATACGGATTCCCCCCTTCCTCCCTGTCCTAGTTGTTTTTGTTGCTTGCTTGTCTGTCTAGTGGCCTGGCTGAGCTGTTTTAATGAGGTCTGTTTCTCTAGTGTTGTGAAGCTTCTGACTTCATAAGCCTCAGGGTGCAGCCTTGGCAAGTGCACGCTCACTTGAGGTGACAGTGGGTAAGAGGGGCTCTCTTGGCTGTTCCTGTCCCTGGTTTCTCTGTTCAGCTGTCTGCCTGGCTGTTAGGCTCCCCTAATTGTGGACTGATTGCTCTGTTATTTTTGACAATGCTCTGGGGCATAAATTCCTCCAGAGTCTAATCCGGTTACATCTAGGGCCCTTTGCAATATCATTTTTGTCAAGTCTTGGGAGTTTGTTCTGACCCTGGAGGGCTCTTCTTAGAATCTTCCCTCGATCTCTCTGGTAATCTGGTTGGCCTGCGGTTTAGCTTTTTGCTGTCATGGAACTACCAGCTTCTCAGTTGCCATCTGGGTCTCCACCCTTGGGCTTGAACTTCCCCACACTCTGTTCTGAATAAAGTCACTTCTTTTGCAGAGAGCTTTAAAACTCCCTGTTCTATCTCACCCTTGGCAAAATCTCTGAGCCACTTCCCTGGAGAGTGGGGCAGGGACCGTGGCCCACTTGTCTCCGAGTGCCTTGTTCCATACACACACTTTACAGGCAGAGCACTGTGTAAGGGCGACAGCTGTGGGCTTCTCAGCTCATCTATTCTGGAGTGAGGGCAGTCAGGCCACCAGCCCTGGCCACCTGGGCTGCGACCCCTGTGCTAGAGCCTCCTCCCTGTGGTGGGTGCTGGAGGAAGGGAGAGAGCCCCACCTCCCGGCCTCAACCTCCTGGAGCTTAGCCCCTGGAACGTGGACCTGGGAGGTGGGGTGAGAGGTAGGTGCCGGCAGCTGCCCCTCTGTGCCATAGCCCTTGACAGGTGTCCAGGTAGAGAGAATCCCTTGGCCGGCAGTGCCCAGCTGAGTGGAGCTTGCATCACACTGAGCTGGATGGGCTCAGGCACCACAGACTCAGTGTTCTCCCTGTTCTCATCTAGATTTCCTTAATTTTCTTGAATAAATATTTCTTCACTTGTTGTGTGCCCTGAGGCTGTAACTTCCAGAGACTGTAAGTGGTTGATTGTTTTTAACTTTCACCAGTTACGGCTACTGTGCTGGAGAGGGACGAGGCCTTGACCATTCTGGCAACCATCCCTCCCCTGTTGCTTTTTAAATACTGTATAACCTTGATTTCCTAAATTATCAACTTGAGAGATGATGAACTTGTGAGATGATGAGTCACTGATAGAGGAGGAAGTGAGTACACCTGGCCTTTATCCCCTCTCTTCCTCTTTTCAGTCTGTTTTGGCCAAATATGTTTTTATGGTTAAGCTTTATGATGGTTAAGTTTTAAAATAATTACATTTTATTTTGTACCTATGTTTTAATTATCATTTCTTTATAGTTGAATAAATGAAAGGCTGATAATGGACATTTATTTAATGAATGTAATTATTTTTCTGCAGAACCTAAGTCATCCTGAACATCTTGAATATCTGAAGTTGCCAGTTAGAATTTTTTTAGTTTTCCTGACCCTGGGATTGCTTCTGTGTGATCTACAGTCAGTCATTTACCTGTTCATCCTGGTTCTTCCTCGGGCTTGGGGCTCCTGGATTGTCCCTGTGGATGGATGAAGCATTTCGTTGTTGGATGTAGGGGCTAAGGAGGGTCGTTCTCCAGTTCTCAGTGTCTCCCAGGAAGGGAGGGCCCACGGTGGGCTCTGCATAGTGGTGGCAGCAGAGCCTGGTAAGCTGGGTGGACCCCGCCCACTTTTCTCTGTGACTACCCTGGATGGAGCTGCCTTTGCTTTGCTCCTCTGAGTCCCCTAGCAGATGCTTCAATCTCCTCCCCGCTTTCTAGACCCTTCCCCCGTCTTGGGAGCCCACCTTGTGCCTGCCGTTTCTCTCTGGGCATGCGGTGCTGTCTCAGTCTGAGGCCAGCGCCTCTGCTGCCGACTTGGTGTATGGGAGCGGGGAGTGCTCGGACGTTGGGACCTGGTCCTCTGCTGGCCTCGGTAGCTGGCCCTGCCCCGCGCTTCCCGCTGTCCACCCTGAACTTGAGTGGCACTGGATCCTTTCAGATTTGCCTTTAAGTATTCTGAGTGGTTTTTCCCTGTTAATCTAATGCCATCATCTTTCTGCATTTTAGGGACTCCTCCAAATTTCTAGTCTATATACCACCACCCCTCCTTTTTTTAGACGGTGTGTTACTCTGTCACCCGGGCTGGAGGGCAGTGGCATGATCTCAGTGGTCTCTCTATGTTGCCTAGGCTGGTTTTGAACCCCTAGGCTCAAGCCATCTGCCTGCCTCGGCCTCCCAAAGTACTTCCAAAGTGAGCCACTGCGCCTGGCCAAATACCCTTTGTTGATGTTGTTTTGATTTAATTCTTACTCTGAGAAGTAGTTGTTTACTCTTTCGTTTCAGTAGGCCCCTGAGCGGGCAGTGGATACATTTGTTTTTCACCATTTTAAACTAAAAGGACTAGAGCTAAACAATTTAGTCCCCTCTTCCCATTTTCCATCTGCAGTAGGAGATGGAACAGCTGGTGAATAGGAGCGGCTTCATCACCACCGGGTCAGTGCCGAGCGCTTGGCAGTGAGGTGCAGTGCGCTGGGACACTCCCCTAACGCAAGAGCCTGTGTCCCTGTTGCCACATCCCCTTTGGTCCCCATAGAAGCAGAAAGGCATGTAGGTTCCACCACACAGATTCACTGCAGGTGCGTTAGACACGTTCACACTGAAACACCCGACAGCAGTGATGGGCGGCTTATATTCTTTATCGTCTTCTGAACTTGGACAGGAAATGGCTTTGATAGTTGTGGAAAATAGTTTTGTTAAGATGTGTTGGAATGAAGTTTCTAGAGGAATCCATTTGTGCAGCTCACTTTGGCACTCGTGTTTGTTTCCCAGCGGTCACCTTTGTCCCAGTGTCCAAGGTGAGTGGGCGGGCAGAGGTGGACGACATCCTTGCAGCCATCCGCCCGACCACACGCCTTGTGAGCATCATGCTGGCCAACAATGAGAACGGCATCGTCATGGTGAGTCAGCCTCTGTTTCCCTTTAAGGAGAGCTCATGGGGAAGAACAGGGGCTTCGAATCCATGGTGTTTCAGGGTTCCCAGCTCTGGCCTCTCCCGTTTCTCTGTTCAGCTTGATAACATTTGGCCTGTGCTCCCTGCTCCTGATTTCTGTCATTCAATTTTCATCAGATCAGAGCAACATACTCAACTGTTTCCTTTCCCCATCAGCCCGTCCCTGAAATCAGCCAGCGCATTAAAGCCCTGAACCAGGAACGGGCAGCAGCTGGGCTGCCTCCCATCCTCGTACACACGGATGCCGCACAGGCCTTGGGGAAGCGGCGCGTGGATGTGGAGGACCTAGGCGTGGACTTCCTTACAATCGTGGGGCACAAGGTATGTCTGCAGAAAGAGCCTGCTGCGCAGGTGGCTGTTCAGTCCTCAGTCCCATAAGCCTCACTGCCCACTGTCAGCCAGGCCCTGGGGACACTATGAGGAGCAACACGGGATCCCTGTCCTCGGTAGCTTTAAGAGGGGAGCCCCACATGGCCAGCATGCCAGGACGAATGCCATGACAGGGATGATGGGGCAGGGTGGGGGCGGTAGGCGAAGCTAGGGGAGGAGACATTGGGGTCTGCAGGGAGAGTAAGGCAGAGGGTCTGGCCAGGCAGCAGGTGTCTCTGCAGAGGGCGTGGGGCGGAAGGTGTGGGGACAGGAAATGGTTGCTTTCTCCAACTCAATTCAGATGTGGCTCCTCAGCAAAAGCTCAGCAACCATCTTTAAGGTGGGATGTGGGGAAAACAGTTAACAGTAAAGGCCCTTTGGAAAAGTCTGCACATCTTCTGGCTGCTGACCAGGGCCTGAAATATTTTTAGTACTCAATTTTGAAGTACAGTCCTCAGCTGGTTTCCAAAGGCGGGTCTATGCTGGCCTAACAGTGTGGCACTGGAGTTTCGCATCGTGTCGATTGGAAACATGGAATCATTTGCAGGAAAAGCCCTGGGAAAGCGCTGGCTCCATCCCCTCTCTGTGTATGCATTCTCTTTTTCTTTTTACCTGTGATTCTTATGATTTGAGATCCTTTTACAAATCCTGTCACATGATGTGCTGGGGAGCTCTGCCTGCCGCAGAGCTGGGAACGAGTCCGCACTGTGCTGCCTTCTCGGCTGGGGTTCCACCCTGCCCCTTAAGGCTTTTCTGACTCTGTCAAAAGGGGTGTCACGTAGAGGTGCCACAGGGAAGCAGCAGGACTGTGCATTGCAGAGTATTTCTCGTGTGTGCCCTAAGCACTTAGCATGTATACAGAGTAGGTTATTGGAAAGTTCTGGTTGAATAAATGGTCAACTTTTCCTTCCAGTTTTATGGTCCCAGGATTGGCGCACTTTATGTACGAGGACTTGGTGAATGTACCCATCTCTACCCAATGCTGTTCGGAGGTGGACAAGAACAGAATTTCAGGCCAGGGTAAGGCAGAAAGTTAAAGTCTCTGACCTACTGGCTGTGTCATCTGTCTGTAGAGCGGTGACATTGTAAAGAAACATGGCACTATTTCTTTGTCTCCTGGAGGCTCTGTAGCAGAGTCCACGCTGCTACTTCGTTACAACTGGCTCCACTGACTGATTTTACACTGAGGACTCGTGGGACCTGCAGTCTCTCTGGGAATGATTAAAAGCAATGAAGGAAATCTCTGTTTCTTTTAACTGCTTCAAAGCATCCAATTCTCCTTGTAATTTTGGCCCAGCCCACTGGGGAGAGAACTGTTGGACCCTTCATAGCTGAGGCCTGCTGCTGTTTTAACTTTGGGGATCAGCAGGGCCACACGGAAGCAACCTGGTCTTCTTTCTGATAGCGCCTGTGTCCCCTCTATGTACAGTGACATGTTAACTGGGAAATTACTTGTCGCCCCCACTACACTTTTTGTTAGAAACTTCTTACCAAGAGAGAGAAACAGGAGCAGCATGGGGATGAGTTCCCTGGGTTTTCTTTTCGCTTTGTGTATCCCACACAGTGCTGAAGAAGCTGGCAAACCTGAAATGCCAGGAAGGGCAGACACAAAAATGCCCAACCAAAGCCTGTCTTTTCTAGCCAGTGGGCCAGGAAAGGAGCAGCCTAGCAAGACAGAAGACCTTTAGACAACAGCTGCTTTACTCCAGCCAGGCACCACAGAGTAGTTGTGCTGCCACGCCTATTCACGCCGGCAGATTCAAGGGGAAACCCAGACTTCCACCAATACAGGCTGTCACGAGGCATCCCACACCCTCTCCGGGTGTGTCAAGTAGGCCAGGTAGAGAACCAGGACTTCCACCGCCACCAACCAGTAATGAGACACCCCCACCATGGTGTCAGCAGAGACCACACAGGGATCTTGGACCCACACCTGTCAGTCACAAGGAGCATCCTCCCGTTGGGTGTCAACACCAGCCAAGTAAGAAATCTAGACATCGGCTGGGCGCAGTGGCTCATGCCTGTAATCCCAGCACTTTAGTAGGCTGAGATGGGTGAATCGCTTGAGGTCAGGAGTTTGAGACCATCCTGGCCAACATGGTAAAACCTTGTCTCTACTAAAAATATAAAAATTAGCCAGGTGTGGCAGCGCATACCTGTCATCCCAGCTACTCGGGAGGCTGATGCAGGACAATTGCTTGAACCTGGGAGGCGGAGGCTGCAGTGAGCCAAGATGGCGCCACTGCACTCCAGCCTGGTGACAGAGCAAGACTCTAAAAAAAGAAACCTAGGCTTCTACTTCCACTTGGTAGTAATGAGTGGCATACTCCTCCTGCCAGTGCAGTGTCAGAAAAACCCGGCAAAACCAGAGAGGTTGAATAAGATCTAGACTCTCATAACATAAGGAAAAAATGTCCAGGTTTCAAGTGAAAATCATTCATCATACCAAGAGCTAGAAAGATCTCAAACTGAATGAAAAATAATAATCAATATATGCCTGCACTGAGATGATATTAAAATGATCTAACATATTTCACAGCAGACACAGTAGAAATGCTTCAGTGAGAAATTGTGAACACACTTGAAACAAGTGAAACAAAGTATCAGCCAAGAGAAAGACAATGCGAAAGAAGAACCAAATGGAGACTGGAAATTGTAGCACTAAGAACTGCAGTAGCCAAAATATAAAGCCCAGTGGGTGGGCTTAATAGAAGAGGGAGGACGGGGAAAGAAATCTATGTGCTGAAAGACAGAACAGTAGAAATCCAGACCACAGAGAACTACAATGGGGTTTAAAATAGAGCTTAAGGGACCAACGAGATGATAATATATGATATAACATTCGTTTCACTGAAATCACTGGAAGAGAGAAGATAACAGGCTACAAAAATCCTTGAAGAAATAATGACTAAAAAATTTCCTGAATTTGGCTGGGCGCGGTGACTCACACCTGTAATCCCAGCACTTTGGGAAGCTGAGGTGGGTGGATCACGAGGTCAGGAGATGGAGACCAGCCTGACCAACATGGTAAAACCCTGTCTCTACTAAAAATACAAAAATTAACTGGGCGTAGTGGCACATGCCTGTAATCCCAGCTACTCAGGAGGCTGAGACAGGAAAATTGCTTGAACCCAGGAGTCGGAAGTGGCAGTGAGCCAGGATCATGCCACTGCACTCCAGCCTGGGCCACAGAGCAAGACTCTGTCTCAAAAAAAAAAAAAAAAATTACTGAATATGGCAAGACACATAAAAATACAGTATCAAGAAACTGAGCAAACCCCAAATAGGATAAACCCAAAGAAATCCCTGCCAAAGACACATCATTAGACTACTAAAAATAAGATGAAATCTTGAAAGCAGTGAGAGAAAGATGACACTTGATCAATAAGGGAAAAAGAATTTGAGTGACAATGAATTTCTCAGCAGATATCAGAAAGACCAGAAGAAATTGACATGTGCTGAAAGAAAAGTGTCAAGCCAGAATCCTGTACCCAGTGAATATATCTTTCAGGAATGAAGAAGTAATCAAATCATTCTCAGATGAAGGAAAACTTAAGGATTTGTCACCAAATATAATAGGCTTTCCTTCTTCTCTAGAGTTTCCTGAATTATGTTTGATAGCATAAGCAAAAATCATAGCAGTATCCGGCGTGGCTCAGAATGTCCGTAAAGGAAATATTTAAGGTAATTGGGCTGGGCGTGGTGGCTCACACCTTTAATCACAGCGTTTTGGGAGGCCAAGGCAGGGAGATCAAAAGGTCAGGAGTTTGAAACCAGCCTGACCAACATGGTGAAACCCTGCCTACTAAAAATACAAAAATTAGCCGGGCGCGGTGGCTCACGCCTGTAGTCCCAGCTACTCAGGAGGCTGAGGCAGGACAATCACTTGAACCTGGGAGGCGGAAGTTGTAGTGAGCCGAGATGGCACCACTGCACTCCAGCCTGGGTGACAGAGTGAGACTCCGTCTCAAAACAAAAAGATAATTATAGAAAGGCAAGGTAAAGGAACATAAAAGGGCATGAGGTCTGTGCTTCACTGGAACTGGCAAATTACAATACAGGCTGGCACAGTGGCTCACACCTATAATCCCAGTGCTTTGGGAGACCAAGGCAGGAGGTCAGGAGTTCAGGACCAGCCTGGGCAACATAGCAAGATCTCATCTCTAAAAAAATTTTTTTTAATTAGCTGGGCATGGCAGTGCATGCTGTATCCCAGCTACTCAGGAGGCTGAGGGGAAAGGATCACTTGAGCCCAGAAGTTTGAGGCTGCAGTGAGCTGTGATCACGCCACTGCACTCCAGCCTGAGCAACAGAGCAAGACCTTGTCTCTTTTTTTAAAAAGACAACATTAACTCGGTGTGGTGGCTCACATTTCTGATCCCACCACTTTGGGAGGCCAGGAGTTCAAGACCAGTTTGAGCAACATGGTGAAATCCTGTTTCTACAAACAATAAAAAAAATTTGCTGAGTGTGGTGGTCTCAGCTACATGGAAGGCTGAGATAGATGGTAGGATCGCTTGAGCCCAGGACAGACCTCTAGCAAGACTGACCAAAAAAACAGAGAAGCTATAACATCAGGAATGAAACAAGGAGTATCACTCCAGGCCCTGCAACCATCAAAAGGATAATAAGGGAATGTTACAGATAGCTCTACACATACGAAGTTGACAAACTTGGATGAAACTGACCACTTCCTCAAAAAACACAAACTACCACAACTCACTTGATATAAAAGAGATCATTTGAATAACTAACCAATAGGAAATAGCTTTAAGACTCCCTAAAGAGAAGTCTTCAGGCCCAATGGCTTCACTAGAGAATTCTACCAAATAATTATTTGCTTAAAGAAGAATTAACATTTCTATACAGTTTCTTCCAGAAAATAAAGAGGAAGGACAACTTCCCAGTTCATTTTAAGAAACTAGTATTATCCCAATACTAAAACCAGATAAAGATAGTACCAAAAAAAAAAAAATGCAGACCAACATCATGAATTTCCTGGTTTTTTTTTCTTTTGTTTTTTCTTTTTGCCCCCGCTTGCCCCCCATACTCATGAATTTCGATGCAAAAAATGTTTAACAAAATGTTTACAAATAGAATTCAGCAATACATAAAAAGAAGTATACACAGCTGGGTGTGGTGGCTCACACCTGTAATCTCAACACTTCGGGAGGCTGAGGCGGGGGGATCAGGATTACTTGAGCCCAGGAGTTCAAGACCAGGCTGAGCAACATAGACCCCTCTACAAAAAATTTAAAAATTGGCCGAGCATAGTGGCACAGGCCTATAGTCCCAGCTACTCGAGAGGCTGAGATAGAAGGATTGCTTGATCCTGGGAGGTTGAGGCTGCAGTGCGCTGTGATCATACCACTGCACTCCAGTCTGGGTGACAAAGTGAGACTCTGTCTCAAAAAAAAAAAAGAATGATACACTGTGAACAAGTGACATTTATTCCACAGATGCAAGACTTATTCAGTATTCAAAATGCAGTCTAGAGTCAGGCATGGTGGCTCACGCCTGTATTCCCAGAACTTCGGGAGGCCGAGGTGGGCGGATCACTTGAAGTCAGGAGTTCAAGCCCAGCCTGGCCAACATGGTGAAACCTTGTCTCTACTAAAAATACAAAAATTAGCCAGGTATGGTGGCGAGTGCCTGTAATCCCAGCTATTTGGGAGGCTGAGGCACTAGAATCACTTGAACCTGGGAAACAGAGGTTGCAGTGAGCTGAGATGTCTCAAGAAAAAAATGCAATCAAGGCATGCAATCAAGTTGGGGTATGGTGGCTCATGCCTGTAATCCCACAGTACTTTGGGATGCCAAAGTGAGAGGCTCACTTGAGGCCAGGAGTTCAAGGCTAGCCTAGGTAAACTGCAAGACCATCTCTACAAAAATAAAAAAATTCGATCAATGGGCTGGGCTTGGTAGCTCATGCCTGTAATCCCAGAACTTTGGGAGGCTGAGGCAGCGGATCACCTGAGGTTGGGAGTTTGAGACCAGCCTGACCAACATGGAGAAACCCTGTCTCTACTAAAAATACAAAATTAGCCAGGCATGTGATCCCAGCTACTTGAAAGGCTGAGGCAGGAGAACCTGGGAGCTGGAGGTTGTGGTGAGCCAAGATCATGCCACTGCACTCCAGCCTGGGCAACAAGAGCAAAACTCTACCTAAAAAAAAAAATTCAATCAATGTAATCCACCATATTTACAAGCTAATGAATAAAGCAGATAACATGATCATCTTTGATGCAGCAGAAGCCTTTGACAAAATTCAACCATTCATGTTAAACAACTCTCAGAATGAGGATTCGTGGGGAACTTTCTCAACTTGAACATCTGCATAAAACCTACACCTAACATCATACTCAGTGGTGAAAACTTGAGTGTTTTAACTCCTATGGTTGGGGGAACAAAGCAGGGATGTCCACTGTTACCACGCTTATCCAACATAATGCTGGAAGTTCCAGGCAGTGCAGTAAGGCAGGAAAAGGAAGCAAAAGGCATACAGATCAGAATGGAAGAGGTGAAATTGTTGCTAATCAGATCACATGACTGTCTATAAATATCCCAAGGAACGGACAAGAAAACTCCTAGAACTAATAAGTGAGCATAGCAAGATTGCAGGACACAAACATACAAAAGTCTGTCTTATTTTTACTTAGTGGTAATGAACAGGTGGACAGTAATATTAAAAATATAGTACCGTTTACACTGAAACAAAATTACTCAGATATAAACTAATAAAATGTAAAGGATTTATGTGCTGAAAAATAATATAATGTGAATGAGAGAAATCAAAGAAGATTTAAGCAAAGACACATACTATGTTCATGGATTGGAAGATTCTACATTCCAAAGATGTCAGTTCTCTCCAAATTGATACACAATTTCTATCAAAATCCCAGCACGTAGATCAGTGGAGGAGAATAGACCCAACCAGAAATAGGCCCATATGAGTTACAGGTGCAGATACAACTGCAGGAGATGCAAATCAATTCAGTAGATGAAAGTTAGCCTTTCAGCAGATGGTGCCAAGGCAGGCAGACATCCATAGGCAAATAAGTGAAGCTTGACCCAAGTATTACACAAAGCTTGTCCAACTTGCGGCCTGCGGGCTACATGTGGCTCACGACAGCTTTGAATATGGCCCAACACAAATTCATGAACTTTCTTAAAACATTGTGGGTTTTTTGTTTGTTTGTTTTTGGTGATTCTTTTTTTAAGCTCATCAGCTATCATTAGTGTATTTTATATGTGGCCCCAGACAATTCTTCCAGTGTGGCCTAGGGAAGCCAAAGGATTAGACACCCCTGTCTTATACGATAAAAAATGTTAACTCAAAATAGATCATGAAAGTAAATGTAAAACACAAAGCAATAAAACCATGTAAAAATAGGAGAAAATATTCTAGGACTAGGCAGAGAGTTCTTAGAGATGACACCAAAAGCATCCATAAAAGGAAAAATTGATAAATTAGACTTCATCAGAATTTAAAGCTTTTGCTTCGGGGAAGACCGTATGAAGAGGATGAGAAGATAAGCTACATACTAGGAAAAAATATTTTCAAATGACATATGTGACAACGGAATAGTATCTAGAATATATCAAGAACTCACAAAACTCTACAGCAAAAATAATATAAAAAATTCAATCAGAAAATAGGCAAAAAAACAGAAACAGACATTCACCAAAGAGGAGACCCAGGTAACAAGCATAGGAAAAGATATTCAACAGCACTTGTTATTGGGGAAATGCAAATTAAAACCACCAGACACCACCTAACAGCACCTATCAGAATGGCTATAATAAGAATAGAGACACCAGCAAATGCTGGTGAGGGCACAGAGGAAATACCTGCTGGTAAACAAGCAATAGCAGGTCCAGAGGGTTAAGAAAACTTTGTTCAGCCAAACTTAAGAAACTTGGGCTGGATGCGGTGGCTTATGCCTATAATCCCAGCATTTTGGGAGGCCAAGGCAGGCAGATCACGAGGTCAGGAGTTTGAGACCATCCTGGCCAACATGGTGAAACCCCATCTCTACTAAAAATACCAAAATCACCCTGGCGTGGTGGCACATGCCTGTAATCCCAGCTACTCACAAGGCTGAGGTAGGAGAATCGCTTGAACCCAACAGGCAGAGGTTGCAGTGAGCTCAGATTGCGCCACTGCACTCCAGCCTGGGTGACAGAGGGAGACTCTGTCTCAAAAAAAAACAAAAATTGAGAAATTATTAATTTTTTTTGTTTTTGTTTTTTTCTGGAAGTAGGGTAATAAGTTCTGTTGTTCAGTTTGTTAGGTCAGAGTATACAAGGCATTGTCTTTAGGGTCCCTTGCACATCTGTGAGTGCACGTGCGTGTACACACGCACACACACCCCGCACTCTTGTTTGCTGATGCCTGAAATCTTGAAAACAAAGGGTTCTCCCCTGTCCTATATTATCCCTGTTTGGCAGTGAGAACCAAAGAGAGCTGTGCCTTGGGGCCTGCAGGAGGAAGAGTGCTTTCTTTAGGAACAGGATCCAGATAGAATTGTCACAGTGAACACCCGACACATGTCACCCACAGTGGGACTTGCTGATCTTCACTGGGCCAGGACAAGTGAAAACTCGGCACGGGAGGTTTCTGGGGCCTGCAGCTGCCATTGAGATAAGCCACACAGCACATGCTCAGGAAAGATGTAGTGTTTTTATTTCAGCGCAATGACTTTCATGTAGACAGGAGTCCTTCCTGAGACATTTGTTTATTGCTTAATTCCTTGTTTCTTACAGGACAGAGAACACCCCAATGATTGCTGGCCTTGGGAAGGTGAGCCCTGGTGACCTGGAGAGGTTGAGTTGATTGCTTTGTTGTCAGTTTCCCAGCAGCTCTAGTAGGAATCCGGGACTTTAGGGAGATCATATTCGTAATCTCATAAGCGGACTGACAAGAAAAAGCCTAGAATCTTACTTATCAGCCTGGAGAGCTGTACTTTTTCAGATCTGTGGAGTAGTGGCACTGGCTTAGCATTTAAAAGGAAAAGACTCCTTGTCTCTGTCTCTTCTGACATGAGAAACAGTGGTACCATTAGAGCAGAGGTGAAGCGTCAGGCCGCAGGTTAACACATTCCCGAAGGTGTTGGTGGCCCCTGTACCATCAACTCTCAGTCCCTGATAGGTCTGTGGGGTGTGAGGCATCATGGCCAGTGCAGCACCTGCCGCCAGCCCTGTACCGGGCCCTGTCCTGCTTCTTTGACGGTAACCAGACTCAGGTTTTGCCGTGCGAAGGCAGGGGTCCTCGTTGCATCTCGGGCCACTCCCCCGCTGTGCAGGAGGCCTCTGCTCAAAGCTCACTTTCTTCAAGCAGCCCTCCATGAACCATAGCTACACTGGTCCCCCAGTCCCCTGCTGCCACTCTCTGTCTCTGACATAGCTTTATGTCCCCCATCTGATTTTTCTCTGTAGTGTGTATGATAGATGCCCCACCTCCTGCTTCCCCTTCGAAGGGGCTCATGGCCATGTCTGCCTTAATATCCCCAGTACAGAAGAAAGGGCTTGGCCCCCTGGAGGCCGGGCCTTGGGAAGAGTATGAATGGATTCCCTGTTACTTAGAGTATTCAAAATTATATTCTTAACAGTGATAACTAAGGCTACATTTACTAGAAGGAAGAGTGTGTTTTGTTTTTGTTTGTGTTTGTTTGTTATGGAGCCCCACTCTGTCACCCAGGCTGGAGTGCAGTGGTGTAATCTTGGCTCACTGCAACCTTTGCCTCCTGGGTTCAAGAGATTCTCCCACTTCAGCCTCTGAGTAGCTGGGACTATAGGCATGCGCCACCATGCCTGGCTAGTTTTTGTATTTTCAGTAGAGACAGGATTTCACCATGTTGGCTAGGCTGGTCTCGAACTCCTGACCTCAAGTGATCCACCCGCCTTGGCCTCCCAAAGTGCTGAGATTAGAGGAGTGAGCCACCGCGCTTGGCCGGAAGAGTGTGTTTTAAGTGGAGTCCAGTACCTGCTCGTATTAACCTGAATGATGAAGTAGTCATGTGGTCCACAGGCTTTGAAATATCCAGTGTTCAGATCCTGACTCGAAACTTCACTCGCCATGTGCCTTGGGTCATGTCGCCTAAACTCCCTAAGTCCTGGCTATCCCTTCTGCCAGATGGAAATCATGGTAGCAGCTCCTAACTAGAGCCTCAGCTCACAATGCTCGAAGACCCCCAGCCCCTGACCTCCGTGCTTCTGGGGTTGCATCTGCACCTGTAACAGCAGAAGTGTCACGACGCGGTCTCAGCCCCAGCACCACATCCCCAGTGGTTCTCAGGTTCACCCAGCGCCGAGACTGTCCCCACCAGCGCTCTAGATAGCCCCCCTCTGCCACCCAGCCTGGACTCCATCCTGCACACACCTCTGCTGCATGCTTTCCTCGACCCGTTCCTTTCTGCCTTGGTTGTGTGCTGGCAGCCTTCCCAGCACTCTCGTGGATCCGTCTGTCCTGTCACTGTGATGCTAGCCTGTGCTCCTGCCTTTGAACTTGACATCTTAGGCAGGCCCTGGTCCATCTCCTGGGAGGCCCATTCCTCTGAGTTCAAAACATGTCCCAACCTCTCTCCTCCACCCTCTTCCCACCCTGGGCACCTCCCGGTATCCAGGTTCTCAGCTCTGAAGTCCAGGAGATGCCCTCAGTCCTTCATTGTCATCGTCCCCTGCCTCTCATGCCACACCAGTCCTGTCTGTCTGGACTCCAGAATACACCCAGGACCTGCCTCATGTCTGATTTCATGGCCACCAACCCTAGACCTAGGGCCCTGGATGCTGCCGTGGCCTCCCGGGGGCCTTCCACTGTCACTGCCCACATGGCCACAGGATGGCCACTCCACAGTAGCTGATCAGACCATCGCCCCTCCCTCAGAGCTTCACTGCATCTGCCCCGTGGCCAGGCCTGCAGGGCTGCCAACCTGTCCCTGCGCCTTCTCCCGCTCCGGCACTCTCCACTCGCCACACCAGGCCTCTCTATTCTGGAGACAGAATGGCTGGCTGTCCCCTGCCCTCTAGCAGCCATCTCTGTCACCAGCCCACCTCGGGCCTATGGGGTCCCTCACAGTGCTGACTGGTGGGTGGGGGTTCGCTCCCCTCTTCCCCTGCTTTTGTCCATCCACCTCTCCGGGACATGGGCTCCTCCAGAACTGGGATCCCCCTTAGGGTTGCTTTGTTGGGGCATTTCAAGTGCCTGGTGCTGTCGGGAAGTGCCTGGTAAAGTAGATTTCTGTGGCACTTCCACACCCTGCAAATGGCAGCACCCAAAAAATGCCTTCTGTCTATGACTCAGGAGAATGAGCAGTTTCAGGAAGTGTCACCTGTGCTGTTTAAAGCTTTTTTTCACTCCTTTGTTTTGCAAATAAATGTGCTTCCACTCATTGTGGAGTGTCTGCCCCCAGGCTGCGGAGCTGGTGACCCAGAACTGGGAGGCTTATGAGGCCCACATGAGGGACATCCGGGATTACCTGGAGGAGAGGCTGGAGGTGAGCACAGCGTGGGGTGGGCATGGGGAGTGGTGGGTGTGTGGGGCAGGTGCCTGGAGAGAGGGGCGGGTGCTGGCAGACCCCAGGGCCTGTGAGGATTGCAGCAGAGCCTGAAGCTCATCGGGATGCAGTGAGGGAAGAATGGTGGGAAGCGCATTGGGAGGAGAAACCCTGAAAGAGGGACCCTGGGCCAGGGGACGATCTTTTTCAGAGACACATGCTAAAGCATGCAGAGGTGGTATTCTTTATGATCTGTGTGGAAGGTTCATGTTTCAGAATATTCAAGTTTTTTCCTAATTAACTTTGCCTCCCATAGTCTGTTCCCTTAACTATTCTAGGTAGATGCTGGTTGAAAAGTATTTACCTGCCGAGGTTGTATTTCTGGAAAAGTCTAAATTTCAAGCAGTTGCTGGTGGGGGAGGGGTCTTTGAGGCTGTCATCAACTATTTCACTTATTTTTTTCAGGCTGAATTTGGTCAGAAGAGAATCCATCTGAATAGTCAGTTTCCAGGGACCGAGCGGCTTCCCAACACCTGCAACTTCTCCATCCGGGGACCCCGGCTTCAAGGTGACAGCCCCTCCCCCTGCCCCGGGCATGACGCAGCTTGTGTGGTCACAGGGCCTTGCTGGGGCTGCCGAGGGCAGGCTTGGGCGGCTGTGTTGTGGCCCATGGGGCTCTTGCCACCAGCCCTTCCTCTCCCTGACTTGGCTCATTTTGCTGCTGCTGGGATGTGGACTGTGGTGCGTTCTCATGTCTGGCATTGGCACCGCTGCAAAAGCTGTCAGGGAAGGAAGGAACATTCACTGAATATTAGACATGTGTCTATTCTGTTAGCAATTTTTTTTTTGAGACAGTGTTGTTCTGTCGCCAGGTGCCAGGGTGGAGTGCAGTGACATGATCTCAGCTCACTGCAACCTCTGCCTCCCGGGTTCAAGTAATTCTCCTGCCTCAGCCTCCCAAGTAGCTGGGACTACAGGCACGCGCCACCACACTAAACTAATTTTTGTATTTTAGTAGAGATGGTGTTTGCCAAGATGATCTCTTAACCTCGTGATCTGCCCGCCTTGGCCTCCTGAAGTGCTGGGATTACCGGTGTGAGCCACCGCGCCTGACCTCTGTTAGAAATTTTTATTAAATATTTCATCAGAGTAGGTGAAAGGGGAGGCGATCAGTTTTAAAAACCAGCAGACGCCGGGCGCGGTGGCACACACCTGTAATCCCAGCACTTTGGGAGGAGGCCGAGGTGAGTGGATCACTTGGGACCAGTTTGAGACCAGCCTGGACAATACAGTGAAACCCTGTCTCTACCGAAAACTACAGAAAATTAGCCAGCATGGTGGTGTGTGCCTGCAGTCCCAGCTACTCATGAGGTTGAGGCAGGAGAATTGCTGGAACCCAGAGGTTGCAGTGAGACAAGATTGAGCTGCTGCACTCCCGCCTGGGCTGTGCAACAGTGAGGGAGACTCTGTGCGTCGCAAACAAACAAAAATAACTGGCAGAGTAAGGATCAAGTGCAAATCTGGATTTCTTGTGACATCTGCCTTGGCTAGAACAGTTAGGATCACCCCTGTCCCAAATGCGCCTGAGACCTGGTCTGCCCTGACACCCTGAGAGTGGAAGTCCAGGTCGTTGACCAGCCGCTTGTCATTTGGGAGGAAGTTATAGTGGCCCGAGAGCACGATGAGCTCCATCTGTAGATGAGTTTTCGGCTTCTTAGAAGATGAAGGTGTTGCTTCATTCTTCTTCCTGGATCATGCAGAGAGACCTGGCAGACATGTTTAGCCCATGAAGAAGAGCCCGTGGGTACCCATCATGGCGGCTGCGTTCATGAGAACCCAGCTGAAATGCGTTCTTGTGGGCAAGGAGGCATGGGTCTCCTTGATCATCTCACATTCCTCACCATGGAAAGGGGCGTTCTCTGGCAACATTCCCTTTGTTCTGGGGTCAGACTTTGTATTCAGTGATGACCTGTGTTGCTTTAAATGAGAAAGAGATTCTCATTTTATTCTATTTATTTATTTTTTGATTCAGGGTCTCCTCATTCTGTTGCCCAGGCGTGATCACAGCTCACTATAGCCTTGACCTCCTGGGTTCAAGTGATCCTCCTGCCTCAGCCTCCCTGGTAACTGGAAATACAGTTACAGGTGTGCACCACCACACCTGGCTAAATTTTTTTTTTTTTGGAGGACTAAGTTTCACTCTGTCGCCCAGGCTGGAGTGCAGTGGCTCCATCCCGGCTCACTGCAACCTCTGCCTCCTGGGTTCAAGCGATTCTCCTGCCTCAGCCTCCCGACACGCTGGCATTACAGGCGCGCTCCACTACGCCTGGCTAATTTTGTATTTTTAGTAGAGATGGGGTTTCTCCAGGTTGACCAGGCTGGTCTCAAACTCCAGACCTCAGGTGACCTGCCTGCCTCACCCTCCCAGAGTGCTGGGGTCACAGGCGTGAGCCCCTGCACCTGGCCATGGCTAATTTTTTTAAAAAAATTGTGTAGTGATGGGGTTTCTCTGTGTTGCCCAGGCTGGTCTCAAACTCCTGGGCTCAAGCAATCCTGCCTAAAGTCCTGGGATTATAGGTGTAAGCCACTGCACCTGGCCGAAATTCTCATTTTAATTACATCAGCAGTCATTAATCTCTGTGCTTGTGAAAGAAGAGGGAAATGCCTTCCGGCTTCATAGAACTCTGACGTGTCTATCTGCCAGAGCACAGGTGTCGATGTGACATTGCCAGACCTGCAAGCTCCTAAGGAAGGAGCTGGTCAGGACTCCAGGTGTCTTTGCAGGCAGTTGATTACAGGCACCGTTTTCAAGGCCAGCTTTGTGAGGCAGAATAGTGTCTGCCTGTCTGTGGCCAGGGGAGAAAGGAAAAGGAAGCATTTTCTTCGGCTCCTGCTGTGAGCTCTCTCCCCAGCTGCCGGAATGGCCAGTGCTGGAATTCCACCAGGTGGCCTGGAGGGAGGGAAGCAGCCTGCGCCCAGCAGCACCCTAGGAAGGGAGAGAAGGGTGGCCCTGCAGGAGCCCCATCTCAGGGGCATGTGCTCTGTCTCCACAGGACGCATGGTGCTCGCACAGTGCCAAGTGCTGATGGCCAGTGTGGGGGCCGCGTGCCACTCGGACCACGGGGACCAGTAAGTGCTCTTCACAAACCCAGTCCAGGGCACAGCAGTGCTCCGGGCCCTGGGTGTGGTGGGCAGGCGTCAGGATATGGCCACTGGGCCACACTCTGGCTGGGAAGGCCAGCCCTACCTGGACCCTAGGGGGACAGAGGGAGAGCTTCCTGGAAGAAGTGACCTCCATGTTGCCATCTGAAGGACTAGGACTTATGAAGGAGAAGGGGCTTTCTCTTGCTCAGTTCTGAAGGCAGGGGGCCTCAGAGGGGCAGTGTGGCAGGGGCTTGGGGAGGACTGCGGTGGGCTGGAGAGGACGGGGGCGGGCTGGAGAGGACCAGGGCAGGGATGGCCTGAGTGTCTGCTCACTGAAACCTTCAGGAAGTGGGAGCCCTGAGGGCCATGACGTGAGGCTTAAGTGTCAGATCAGCCATGCAAGATACAGCAGAGATTCTGGGATAGTGGGGCCCAGCTGAGCGGGTAGCCTGGGCCGGGCAGAGGCCATGGGGTGCCTAAGCAGTAGCCTGCTGGCAGCAGAGGAGAAGCAGTTCTGGGTCTGGCCTGCTAAAAATGTGAGGCCCCTGTAGGAGGTTGGAGTGGACGCGGGAGGAACTTTTGCTCAGGGCTCCGGGGAGAGAGCAGAACTGTGGCCAGCAGCACGTGGTTATCAAGGTCAGGGCGGCAGGATTGTGCAGGAGCACCTGGAGTGAGACAGCGGAGGGCCCAGCTCGGGGGAAAAAGGGGCAGGATGGGGCCCTGGGGGGGTCAGTGCCCTGTGGCAGGAGGGGCAGTGCAGGGCAGGGGAGGACAGGAGCCCGGATGAGATGAGGGCAGGGGAGGGCAGGGGCCCGGGTGTGATTAGGGCAGGGGAGGCAGGGGCCCGGGTGAGATGAGGGCAGGGGAGGGCGGAGGGCAGGGGCCCGGGTGAGATGAGGGCAGGGGAGGGCAGGGGCCCGGGTGTGATGAGGGCAGGGGAGGCAGGGGCCCAGGTGAGATGAGGGCAGGCCCCTCAACAGAGCCCACACCTCAAGCCTCCAACAGCCCTGCTTCAGGCTCCAACGTGGTTATCTGTTCCATGGCTAGATACTGGCTGGGTCCCTAGTGTCTGCAAAGCCCCATGCCGGGTGCCATGAAGTTACCAAGTGGCTCAGGCAGGCCCCACGGGTGAGGCACTGTCTGTGTCAGCATGAGTGTTCTCCAAGACCTCAGACCCCTCAAGGACAGGAGCACTCCTGGGCCTCGGTGCTCAGTGCAGGAGGGGTAGCGTCGCCTGGGGGTGCCAAGTACAAGAGAACTCCACAGGGAGGACGGGGGTAGGGGTGACTTTGATCCGGACCTTGATGCAGGTGGTCTTAGTGGTGTGCTTGGTCTGGGTGGTTCAGCAGGAGGGGGCTGTCAGGCGGGGAGGCAGGCACCTGGGTGGGCACAGCCCACCGGGGAGTGGCCCAGAGCAGCAGGAGCTGTGCCTCTTCCCTGTGCCCTCAGCAGCAGCGCGGTCTCTCCTGTCCCCAGGCCATCCCCAGTGCTGCTAAACTCCGGTGTCCCCTTCGACGTGGCCAGGAACGCGCTCCGGCTCAGTGTGGGCCGAAGCACCACGAGGGCCGAGGTGGACCTCGTTGTGCAGGACCTGAAGCAGGCGGTGGCACAGCTGGAGGACCAGGCCTAGCACCAGGTGCTCTCCCTGCCTGCTCCTAGGAGGCTCATTGCAGGGCATAGGGTTGTCCCTTCAGCTCCCTCCTACGGGCTGTGCCAGGATGACTGTCTCATGCCCCCTTCTGTATTCTGTCCTGGAGCGCCTGCAGGGGAGTGTGCACCCCCTGGCTTCCTTTCCTGGACCCCTGCGGAGCTCACAGGGCCCAGGACATCAGTGCCCACATGGGACCGCCCACAGCATAGGACCACCCACAGCAGAACTCACACAGGCTCATTCTCCAATGGTGATGTGGAAACACCAGCTTCATCCACCCTCTCCTCAGGGAACAGGGCAAGCCTGTCGTGAGTGCCCTTTCCTGGAAGGTGGTGTTTTTATCTAGAAGATAGAATCCAAGTATTTATAACTCATTGTCAGCCAGATGCTATCATGAAAATAGGAAACCTGATTGTTTAGCTTGGATCGTGGCTTCCCACATGCATCTTTCCAGAGCAGTCTCTTCTCGGGCGCTTTCCAGAGGCTGCCTTCACCAGCCCTGCTCCTCTGGCCTCTGCCACAGTGGCCCCCAGCTGTAGGGTCCAGCCCTACAGGGTCACTGGGTGCCCCCTATCACTGTGCTGAGGCGCAGGATCGGAGAAATAAAGAGATAGGATACAGAAGGACAAAGAAAGTGCTGCCGGGCTTGGCGGGGGGCCACGCCACCTATAAGCGGAGACAGGCAAGGTCCCGAACATCCAGAAGCATCTATTTCTTGGGTATAGTTTAGGGGGCAGGGTAGTGAGTGAGGTGATCTTAAGGATAGTGATAGGGTCAAGAGCGATCAGCAAGGGGCCCACCCCATTAGGTCACCGAGGAGGTGGGCGGTGTGCAGTAAGGAGGGTGCAGTGTGCATCGTCTCTTACCTAAGGGCAGGCTGCTTCTAAGGATATCTACAGGAGGATGCTTTGAGTCAGTACAGCAGCAACAGAGCTGACAGGGTCTACTGCCACCTGTTGGCAGCTTCCAGTGATTTCTACAGGAGGATGCTTTGAGCCAGCACGGTAACAGCAGAGCTGACAAAGTTCACAGCCACCAAGGTGCGATTATACCGGAGGGGTTTTAAACCCTTGGACACTCGCAGGATTGCCTGCCAGGGGCCAGATTTCCACAAGCGCTGGACACAAGGTACTGGAACTCCTTTTCAGGAGGAGTGACTCTTGCTCCAAGCTTGCCACACAGTGGGTATCTTTACCATGCTGAACGCTGCCGCCTGGGCCAGCCTGCCATATAGTGCGTGCCCTTTGAGGCAGAGGCACTACCTTTTGGGCCATAAATTGGTATAATTGTTTTTCCTTTAAATCATGCTCTGCACCGTGTCTGCTCTAGACATTCCTCCGACTATAAAATATATATATAGAAAAGGAAATGACTTGTAAGATATTCTTCAGGAGCTAATTGTTCTGACTATAATACAAGGATTATATAAAGGAAGTAACTGAGTTATAACACCATAAACTAAGACATTCTTCAGGCACTAATTGTCCAGGGATCTGCTTGGCTCCCCTTCCTCGGTGCCCAGATGCGGGGGTCACCGACAGCCAGCCTCGGCCAGGCCTGCTCCGCTCAGCGCCCACCACCCCTCCTGCGTCCCCAGCCTGACTCTAGCGCCCACCGGCACTCAAGGCTTCGCGCTTCCCCAGCTGCAGTCCCCAGGTCTTCTCGTCTTGTCCCTTGTGGTCGTGGACTCAGGGTTCGGCTCCAGCGTCGCTGAGCTGGTGCTTGTACAGCCCCAGGTCATTCCTGAGGTGGAATCAGATCATCCCTGACTAAGCTTTTACCTCAGTTTTATTTGCAAAGGATTCTTTTCTCAAATGCCCTGTGGCATTTGGACACATCCCAAGTTGGTATTTGCATAGGAGTCACTTTCAGTGAAATAACATTTTTAATGTGTGGTTTTATGGTTCAAGGAACTACATGATGATTTTGAGGAAACACTTGCCAGAAACTAAATGAACGAATAAAGGATTTCAGTGCTCAGCTCGGACCGCCTGCCGTTTCTCCAGTGGGCACTGTGCTTGGGGTACGAAGGTCCTGACTGAGCCTTTGGTGTGGGGAGGGGCTGCAGCAGCTCCCGAGTCACCGTGGTGTGATGATGACACGTTAACCCAGAAACCCAGCTTGAGGTAGCGTCTCCAGGAGCCTCTACAAATGTCCAGATTAATGGGTCCCCCATCTGCAGCTTCCCACTGCTGTCAGGAAGAGGCTGTGGTTGTCTTAACTTCCCTAAAGAACTACAGATTGTCTAGAACAATCTGGAAAGTGGTTAAATGCACTTGGGCCCCTTGGGCTGCAGCCCAGAGACTGGGTCATTGTGGTTGGAGAGGGGGCTGAGGCAGGGGCTGAGAACGCCCGGGTGGCCTGGACACACGCAAGTCAGGGTTCTGAGCCCATCGCAGGCCTTGTGGAGCCACCGTGTCCCCAGAGGTTTATGGGAGCCTCCAGGGCAGAGGGCCAGGATCCAGAGGCAGGGTGCTCAGCTCTGTGGGTGTCAACTCAGCCAAACATAGACCTACTGGGCACCCTTCAGACACACTGGTGGTGGCTGGGGGTCTGCCCTTCTGTGAGAATTGGGGGAACTGTCTCCCAGGCCACTCAGGGCTCCTGTGAGAAGCTCAGTGGCACGTGTCCTCAGCCCTCACTCTGCAGATGAAGAGGTGGGTTCCAGCTATCTGGACAGGTCCCGGGTAGCCTTGGGGCCGTCCTCCTTTCTCTGCTGGCCATGCCCAGCCCTGGCCTAGCCCGGTCCAGGCCTTCCCCTGTGCGCTGCGCTCCATCCTCCCAGCTCCAGGCACCTGGCACACTCACTGTGGGAGTGGCTTAGACAGGTCTCCAAGGCCTGTCCCCCCCAGCCTGCCATGCCGCCTCCCATCTGCCCTGTGGCGGCTATCAGGTAACCAGAGCCGGCAAGCTTCATCCACGTCTGAAACAGGAAGCCCCGGCCTATGCATGAGTCACCGCCAAGAGCCCAGGCCAGAGGATGGAGGAGCAGCGGGCACTCGTGGCTGCCAAGGACGGGGATGTGGTGGCACTGGAGCGGCTGCTGGAGGCTGGTGCCCTGGGCCCGGGCATCACCGATGCTCTAGGGGCAGGCCTGGTTCACCACGCCACCCGAGCTGGCCACCTGGACTGCGTCAAGTTTCTGGTGCAGCGGGCCCAGCTGCCCGGCAACCAGCGGGCCCACAACGGCGCCACCCCAGCGCACGATGCTGCCGCCACGGGCAGCCTGGCCGAGCTGTGCTGGCTGGTCCGAGAAGGGGGCTGTGGTCTCCAGGTAAGCGGGGATAGGGCAGCCTGGCCTCCATGAACCTGGCTGAGTGGAACCAGGGAGGCATGCGGCAAGGAGGCTCAGAGCACTGGCCCCCAGCCTCCGTGGCCCTGGCCCTTTGTTTCTCTTGGGGACTCAGTCCCTGTCCCACGCCTCCTGAAGCGCAAAGCCTTGAGTGCCAAGGCCACCTCCTCAATGTTCTTATCACCTTCCCTGCCAGGAGTGCTGCGTTGCCAGTGGGGCGTCTTGCCAGAGGTCAGGACACCTGTCTCTCATCAGGCCTGGCCCACGGGGCTGCTTTGCAGAGGGTCTAGAAAAGGATCCTTGCTTGGAGCAGCACTGTGGCACCTCGGGCTTGAGGTCTGGGAGCCCGGCCCCGGGGGATGGGAGTATGGGCCACTGATGGTGACCGTCTTGTCCAGAGCATTTCTACTGGGGCCCCCTCCCCTCTCCTGCCTGCCCAGTGCCCTTCATGCAGGCAAGCGCCTCAGAGCTGTCACTCAACCCTGTGGAGCTCTCAGGAGGACGGTGAGCAGGCCTGATGGGCCTTAGGACGCCACCCCTAGGTTAGAGTTGGGGTGGGGGCAGCAAGACCTGCTGAGACAAGGGAGTGGAAGATCCCCCCACCTGGCTCTCTAGAGCACCTCAGAGTCCCGGCCCAGCCTTCTGTTCCGGGCAGCCCTTCCGCCAAAGTCAAGGGCAGCAGGCGGGCGCTATGCCTCTCTGGGAATCCATTCTGACCACAGGGCCCTGGAGAAGGCCCAGGTCTGCTGGACCCGTGACACCTGTGATGGGAACACTCCCTGGCCCTGAGGCTCTGGCCAGTGGGAGGGCACCGGGACAGGGGACCAGCCAGAGGCACGTATCCTGGGAAGCCTTTCTGACCATGAGCAGAGTGGGTGGGGGCTGCGGGCACCTAGCTGAGTGGGAAAGGGCCTTCTTCACACTGGGGACAGGGGCCTAGGAGGGGGCAGGATGGCCACAGGTGACTTCCCAAGACCTGCCCCTGAGTCCTGGCCCTCCTCTCACTTTAGTCTCAGCAGGGAGTGCCTCCCTCCGTGTTGTAGGCAGAGACAGAGAGAAGGAGGAAGGAGCTGGAAGGCCCTTCGCTGGGTTGCAGGCAGTGTGAGCCCTCGCTCGGGCCCACCTTGGGCAGCTGGCTCTGCCACATGGGCTGCCTAGCAGGGGAGGGTCGGGCCTGCCCCCCACTTCCTGACCTGCCTGGGCCTCGGTAGGACCAAGATGCCTCGGGTGTCTCCCCGCTGCACCTAGCCGCCCGCTTTGGACACCCAGTGCTGGTGGAGTGGCTGCTCCGTGAGGGCCACTCAGCCACGCTGGAGACCCGGGAGGGGGCCTTGCCCCTGCACCACGCTGCCGTCAGCGGGGACCTGACCTGCCTGAAGCTCCTGACGGCCGCGCATGGCAGGTGAGGAGCCTGGAACACCGCCTGGGGGGCAGCCTGGGGCCAGCTGGCCAAAGGGAGGCTTCACTGAGCTGGGCCGAGAGGACAGGCTGGTGGCCTTTGTGGCAAGTCCTGCAGGCGGGCACAGTGTCATGGTGGGGGTGAGCTGGCAGGAGCTGAGGGCAGTGAGGCCTCTACCCACAGGCCTAGCCATGCCATGTGCCCGAGGGGACACAGAAGAGCGCTTCAGCTTAGAGAAGGTTGGGGATGGTGAGAACACAAAGATGTGGAAGATGTGGCTGTGATGCCTGGGGCAGCTCTGGACCTCAAACAGCTGGGGACATGGGCAGCAACCTGGGAGGGCACCCTCCCAATGCCTGACAGGAGTGGGGACAGTCTAGTGGCCTTGGGGACACGGAGGCTGAAGTTGCCTCTGCACTGCCCTGTCCCTGTACTGGGACCCCTTGAGCCGGACGCTGGCCTTATTGTCTCCAGGGCCCTGTGTCCCCTGCTGGAGTTGGTGGATGGGCGAGGAGGAAGGACCAGGGTCAGGACAGCCAGTGAGGTAGAGGGCTTCCCTCCCACCTGACGCCCTCCAGTCCTCGCCCTACACAGAGGTCACCGTTGTCACAGGAACAGGCCCTCTGCCTCCTGCTGAGGGTCCCCCAGGGACCCACCTACCTCTGACCACAGCTCTTGCCTTTTCAAGGGAGCATCTTGTTTGCCTGTCGCCATCCCAGCGGCCCTGCTCCTGCACACCCCCTTAGTTCCAGGTCAGGCCCTAACAGCCGGCTTGTGAATCGGGTTCTCATTCCCGGGTGTGCCCGTCTTGGGCCACTTGGCAGAGGCCTTTGAGATTCACTCCTGTGGCTTTTCCCCGGAGCGTCCACACCACCCCCAGACTTGGCTGGCCACAGTGTCTCTCAGACCCACACGGCTTTTAGAGACGTTTCCACCATTGAAAACTGCGAGACTTGGGCTGGGCGCAGTGGCTCATGCCTGTAATCCCAGCATTTTGGAAGGCTGGGCAGGAGAATTGCTTGAGCCCAGGAGTTCAAGACCAGCCTGGACAACATAGTGAGAACCCCAGCTCTACAAAACATTTATTTAAAAATTAGCCTGGCATGGTGGTGAGTGCTTGTAATCCCAGCTACTCGGGGCTGAGGCGAGAGGATCACTTGAGTCTGGGAGACAGAGGTTACAGTGAGCTGAGATTGTGCCACTGCACTCCAGCCTGGGTGACAGAGCAAGACCCTGCCTAAAA
>PVKP010017007.1:32400-47098 GCA_004027715.1 Plecturocebus donacophilus
ACCCACCACAGACACACCACACACACACACACATATCACATACACTACATATGCCACACACACACTGCACACACACCACACACAACACACATACGCACGACAGACACACCACACACACACACCAGACACCATGCACACACCATATCACACACACAACACACCACACACTGCACATATCACATACCACACACATTACACACACCACACATATCACACACACACCACACACACAGCCCACACCACACCCACACCACAAACACACCACACACACACTACACACCATTCACCCCACACATACACCACACATCACACACCATGCACCACACACAACTCACACCACACATACACCACACACCCACACACACCACACACAGCACACGCCACACACATCACACAGCACACCCACATCACACACACCACACACCAGACACCACATACACAATACACACACCACACACATCACACAACACAGACCACACACACACCACACGCATACCACACACACCATACACCACGCACACCACACATACACCACACACCACACGTACACCACATCACATACCACACAACCCACACCACATACATACAACACACACACCACACACATACCACATACCATTCACCCCACACACACCACACACACACCACACGTACATTACACATACACATCACACACATCACATACACACAACCCACACCACACATACACCACACCTACCACACACATCACACCCACACACACCACACACCACACACACAATACACCACACACAGTACACACCACACACACATCACACACCACACACATCACACACCACATCCACACACTGCACACACACCACACACACACACCAAACGCACACACTGCACACACACCACACACACTGCACACACACCACACACCACACACCCAAATGTGGGATAGTCCTGTGCCCCCAGCCTAGTTCCTACCTGGCACTGAGCAGCAGCTGAGAAGTGGCTGCCCCTGGCCAGACCATGCCCTCTCCAGTGCCCCCTGACCTACTGGCTGCATCACAGCCTGCTCCCAACCACCGCGCTGGCCACCTGCCTGTTCCAACCCTGGACGCAGTCAAGGATGCCTGGCAGAGTCCGGAGAAAGCACGGACCCTCCCCTGAGAAGGGCACCAAGGCTTGCTGTCAGTCCTTTGGGGCACATCCCATGAGGAGTGGACCCTCGGGCTCTGCAGGTGCAGGGGATGATCCCTGTGTGGTCCGAGCCCAGGGAACAGCCACCAGGGTCCTATTTCTCCCTTGCGAGAAGCAGGCAGAGGCTGCTAGGGGGCAGGCACTGGCAGGGACTTTGTGAGAGGAGGGGGGTTCAAACCCAGGTGCAGGCCCCTGGGCAAATCAGCTCCCAGCCTCAGTTTACCCTCTGCCTGCTGAGGCCTCTGACTGGACTCTTCTCTGGGGTGGACCCCAAGTTGCTTGGATTCATCCATCAGAAGTAGGGAACAATGGGTGTGGGGGTGCTCAGGAGATCCCTCATTACTACCCAGCCTCCCCTCCTGGAGGAGAAGGGCTGGGAGGTGGAGGATCTGGGACAGGGTATTGTGGTCAGCAGGCTTGGCGGGACAGCAGGCACGAGTCCAGAGAGTGGACGCTCCCCAGTGACACTGGCCCCACCTCCACCCCGCTGCTGTGACCCCAGCCCAGTCAGTGCAGCCCTCAGCTCATTGCAGGCTATGGCGGCTGCCTGCCACAGGGCACAGGGGTGGGGGGTCAATCCTGGGCTTCCACCAGGACAGCTGAGAACCTGGAAGCCAAGATTGTGACCCCTAGCTCTAAGAAGACGCATGTTTCTGAGCTGGACTCAGGATCCCCAGAAAAGGACAGAAGGATAGGGCAGTGGGGTTACACAGCTGCCAGGGGCAGGAGACGCCGCAGCAGCAGCTGGAAAGAACGTGGGAAACTCAGCCGTCACGGGCAGGGACAGGGGTCGCAGTGACAGCCACGCAGTGAGTGCTGGGCTCAGCCATGAGCAGGGACTGACCCTCCAAACCCTCCCTTCCCTGCAGCGGCGTGAACCAGCGGACGCGCAGCGGCGCCTCCCCTCTCTACCTGGCCTGCCAGGAGGGCCACCTGCACCTGGCGCAGTTCCTGGTGAAGGACTGTGGCGCCGACGTGCACCTTCGAGCTCTCGACGGCATGAGCGCCCTGCACGCTGCCGCCGCCCGCGGACACTACTCTCTCGTCGTCTGGTTGGTAAGTAGGTGCCAGAGATGGGAGGGGACATCCAGGGAGTGTGGGTCCTGCGGCAAGCAGAGCCTGGAGCCTGGGTCAGGGCTTCAGAGGGAATGGGGACACACAGGGCTGTGGGGGCATCCGAAGAGCTGGTCCATGGCTCCCGAGACCCTGCACACCCAGCAAGGCTGGGCCCCAAAGTTTTGACCACCTGTAGTGCCTCTGCTCCATGGGCTGCGCCTCGGCTCCCCGGGGCTCTCCTGGGCCCCGTCTCCCTGGAAGTCCTGGTGGGCCTCCTGGGCATGCTCACAGTTAGTGGCGGCCCAGGTGCTCAGTCTGTGCCCACATTGGCAGTGCCTCCTGCCGCTTGTTTAGGCCCACTGCCCGAGATCCCCGGGCCAGTCCCCACGTTTCTCCGCTTCTTGTCTCTTTGGGGAAGGAAGACCTGGGACTCCAGAGCAGAGTGGCTGAGGTTGGGGAGGTGCCTTCTTCAAGGATGGGCTGGGAACTTCCTGCCTCTACAGCAGAAAAGCAGAGCCGGTGGGGTGTGTGGAGCTCCGCGAGGCTGCCAGAGACCCATGGGGCTTAAGAACAGGGGAGGCCCGCCCTGAGGAGGGGACGTGGGGGCAGAACTGAGGATGGACAGCGGGTGGCTGGACAAGGGGTGGGGCCCAAAGCAACTTCCTGAGGAGGGCACAGCTCATCAGAGGCTGGGAGAGCCTGGCCTCGGGGCCTGAGGGTGGGCAGCAGAGGCAGGCAGAGGTGCTGGGGGACCGGGGCACTTTTCTGAGGGTCCTGGGGAGCCATGGAAGGCTCTGAGCCAGGAGCGGCAGGATCTGACTGGAGTATTGGAAGGTCACTGTGGTTGCTGAGTGAAGGTCACTGAGGCTTTCTGAGAAGGGAGAGCTGTCCCCACCCAGACCTCCCATGCTCACCTGGGGCTTCCTGTCTCCCAGCTCCCACCCTCTCAGCTCCAGCTCCTTCTCCTGCGGGCCAGCCTGACTCTGCCCCCGGGCCTCTGTGTGCGCTATACCTGTGCCTGAGACACAGCTCCCCAAGTGCACCTGGGACCTTCCCTGCCCAGCTGGTTTCCTGGGGGAGCCGCCTGTCCAGATCATCCTCACTCCTGCTTTCCTCCCCCGATGCGCCAGCAGGGGACACATGGCGCGTCTGACTCCTGGCCTTGGTGGTAGTTTCCACCCGCTGGGATGTAAGTGCTAGGAGCTCCATGGGTGCAGGACTTCGCCACCTGCTGCGTTCCCCACACCTGGCATGCGGTCTGGCTTGGGTGATGTTTACTGAACCAATGGGCAAGTGAAGGAACAGAGGGCCCTGGCCCCTCAGGACGGCACCCGCTGCTTACCACGGCCCTGAGCCCTTGGGACAGTCCCACCTGCTCACCATGCCTCCGCACTGGTGCTGGCCTGCTCCTCGTGGCCCCAGGGTCCTCAGGATGGTACCTGCCTGCCCACTGTGGCCCAAGGCCACCTGAATTGGCCTCCAGCCTCCCTTAGCGGTGACTGCAGCCCCACCCAGTGCCTCGGCTGTGAGTGCACCTTCCCCACCCCACGATGCCTTTCCAGCTCCTCCTGCTGGAGGGGCCTCTCCCGAAGGAAGCTCTCTGGACCTGGGTCCCACCCTGGCTGTCTTCCCTTCCCCCTCCAGCAGTTCTGACCCGTTCACTGCAAACCTTAGCCTCCCAAACTATCCCTGGCTCCTGTGCCTGAGCTCCGGGCTCCTGGGGTAAGCAGGGGCTGCACACACAGGGTAAAGGGAAGCAGGTGTCCACGGACCCCCTGGGACTGTGCTGAGGCAGGAGTGGCTCATCCTGGGGAGAAGCAGCCAGGCCTCAGGGTCTCCGGGCCAGAGGCCACTCCAGATGTGGAGGAGCACCGCGGCAGCCCTGGCCCTGTCTGTTTCCAGCTCATAGAGCTTTCCCAACAGACACTTCTGAGTGCTGATCAGTCAGGAACGCCCTGGGCCGCGCTTGGAGGCACTCACAGAAGGCGGCAGTGCTGTAACCTCTCTGCTTTCTCGCAGCCTCCCCATGGGGAAAGCAGGCACATTCAAGGCAGGAAGGAGGCGAAGGCGGAGAGCTGGCACACCCATGACCCCTCTACCAGGAAGGCAGACTGTCCTAGAAGCCCCCATCCCACTGATAGGCCCAGGCTCTGTGGCTGTCCCAGCTACATGGGTGTCAGCCAGTTAGTGTAAGGGACTATCACCTGGCTGGTGCTGTGGACCAGAGCACGGGGCCCTGCAGAGGGCAGATGAGGCCCCAGAGGTGGGCTGGCCTCAAGTCGCTCCAGCAGTGGCCAGTGGCCGGCAGGTCGGGTCCCAAACCTCACTGCATGGCTCGAACCCAGGCCCTGGAGGGAGGTGCCGGACCCGCTGCTCCAGCAAAGAGTTGGAGTGCAAATGCCCAGCAAGACAGTGCCACCCTCGAGCCAAAGGAAGTCCTTTCCTCCCTCCCCCACACCCTCTCTTCTTTCCTTCTCTCCTTCCTTTGGAGCAAACACTTGCTTACTGCGCTCCAGGCGTTTCATTTACTGTGATATTTGCTTTAAGATCTGGGACCACGGTGTCTCCAAATAAAGCTACTGTGCTCACTTCACCCCCACCTGGACCCCGGAGGTCCGGCTGCCGCAGGGTGATGGGGACGCACGTGCTGAGCCAGCCCTGTCCGGGGCTTCCTGAGGGTGTGCCCTGTGTCCTGTGCCCTGAGAGGCACAGCCAGAGTCCGCTTGCACTTCTGCCCCTGTGTGCCTCCTCCCTCAGAGGGTGACTGCTCCCTCCACTCCTCCTTCCCCAGGTCACATTCACCGACATTGGACTCACAGCACGGGACAACGAGGGGGCCACGGCCCTGCATTTTGCAGCCCGAGGCGGCCACACACCCATTCTAGACCGACTCCTGCTGATGGGCACCCCTGTCCTGAGAGACTCCTGGGGTGGGACCCCCCTCCACGACGCAGCAGAGAATGGGCAGATGGAGGTAAGGTGGGCGTGATAGAGACAGGGTGAGCAGTCATGAGTGCCAGCCGTGCCCAGCACTGTGTCACTGACCCTCACAGCAACTCTGTGGGAGCAATGACTCCCCTTTTACAGATGGGTAAACTGAGGCTCAGAGTGACAAAGTCACTTGGCCAAGGTCAAGAGCCCAGGGTCAAGTGGCAAGATCCAAGCTCTGTGCCCTCGTCCTGCGCGCCATCCCCCTCCCTTTGCACAGTGACTCCCTGCTGTCCGGTCAGGGTTTGGTCTAGGTGACAGGACAGCCCTTGGGGACAGTTGGTCTTGGTGGCAGTCTTCTCAGGAGAGCCCTTGGGGACGGATCCTCTGCCGTGAGCCACCTGCAAGCAGAGCTGTGCCAGGCATGTGATGCCAGCCCTTTTGTTATTACCCAGATAAATCTTGGGGGCTCACATGGCCCAGGCTCAAGGACAGGACATCCAGAAGCACCATGTAGGCAGGGATGGCGTTCCAATGTTCAGCATCAACCACACTCAGCCTTGGAGGGTGGGTGCAGCCATAAGCCGCTGGCCCTGTACAGGTGCCCACGCGATGTCGGCCTCATCTAACGGGAAGGCCCCATCTCAGGGGAATGCACACAGTTCACTTCTCCCCAGCCCCATGCAGTCCCGAGCAGTGTTGCGTCCATTCACCTCCATGAAGTCTCCTGGTTCCCCGTGTTCTTCCAGAGCCTCCCTGGCTTGGGTGCGCAGTCTGGACCCAGGACACGCGAGCTCCAGGCCTCCGAGAGGCTACCCTGGGGGGATTGTAAGTGGAAGTACAACCGAGCATCCCATCCTGGGTCTGTGAGTCCAGACAACTGCTCCCAGCTGAAGCCCAAGGTCTTCCTGGGGCCCCGGGTCACCCAGTCTCAGCAGTGCCACTGAAACAGTCACGCAGGGTGCAGCAGCAGAACCATCGGGAGGCACACATTCCCTGTGGAGCTGAGCCTTTGGCGGAATGCCCAGGAAACCCAGTCCCTGCTCCCAGCAGCGCTGCCGAAGGCATCTGAGGCTGCTCAACTGCCACCCTTCCTCTCACCAACCCCCGCCCGCCCCTCCACTCAGCTCTGCACAACTCACACCCCAGCTCTGTCTCCCCAGTCTCTGTCCCCCACCTAGGTAGATACACGAAGTGGAGGGAGAGGGGGTGAACCGAAGGCCTGGGAGGTGTGTCCCCGACAGGTAGCTGGTGGCAGGAGGAGCTCTGTTCCGGCTGAGTGGCTCAGAAGGGAGTAAGTGGCCCCTGGCCAGTGGCTTTTAAACTTTTTAAAGCAGCAAAATCTTCTTTCAAATGAAATATTCAATAGGAGCCCAAGAAGCTTAATAAACAGCCGAGTCCCCAGGCTCCTCACCTTCCCTCTGTAAAAAAGAAAATTACTCAACCTCAAAGCAGAGACTTCTTCCCTTTTAAATTTCTTACTGTGGATTTCAAAACACACAACAGCGTGTCATCACCATTTGCAACCTCAAATTCCTAGGCTGAAGCAATCCTCCCTCAGCCTCCTGAGAAGCTGGGACTATAGGTGCATGCCACCATGCCCGGCTAATTTTTTTTTTTTTTAATTCTGTAGAGATGGGAGTCTCACTATGCTGCCCAGGCAGGCCTCAAGCTTCTGGGTTCAAACAGTCTTCCCAGCTCAGCCTCCCAGAGTGCTGGGATTACAGGTGTGAGCCACTATCCCCAGCCTTCCCCCACACTCTTAACAACTTATGTTACCGTACATCCGTCACCATTAGTGAGCCCACACTAACACAGTGTTGTTAACTAGAGCCCGCACTTCACTCAGATGCCCTTAGCTTTGACCAAATGGCCCTCTTATGTCCCAGAATCCCATTCAGGGTGCTGTATTCTATTTAGTTATCATGTCTCCTTAGACGCCTCTCAGCTGTGACAGCTTTTTCCCATTTAAAAATAAAACATCAAAACAATTAGTTGATGCTCTAGCAGTCTCTAAAGAGAAATAATGGTTATTTTTAATAGGTTTTATGTTTCACTATATCACATTAGTTACTTTTTTTTTTTTAGGTGGAGTTTCACTCTGTCACCCAAGGTGGAGTGCAGTGGCTCAATCTTGGCTTACTGCAACCTCCGCCTCAGCCTCCCAAGTAGCTGGGATTACAGGCACACGCCACCATGCCCAGCTAATTTTTGTATTTTTAGTAGAGATGGGGTTTCACCACATTGGCCAGGCTGGTCTCAAACTCCTGACCTCAGATGATCTGCCTACCTCTGCCTCTCAAAGTGCTGGGATTACAGGCACAAACCACTGCGCCTGGCCTAGTTATTCTTTGAATGATGTGAGTTACACTGATTATTCTTTTTTGAGACAGAGTCTCACTCTGTCACCAGGCACCAGGCCGGAGTGCAGTGGTGCGATCTCGGCTCACTGCAACCTCTGCCTCCCGGGTTCAAGCGATTCTCCTGCCTCAGCCTCCCGAGTAGCTGGGACTACAGGCGTGCGCCACCATGGCCAGCTAATTTTTGTATTTTTTAGTAGAGATAGAGTTTCACTGTGTTGGCCAGGATGGCTTCGATCTCTTGACCTCGTGATCCACCTGCCTCGGCCTCCCAAAGTGCTGGGATTACAGGCATGAGCCATGGTGCCCAGCTCTGATTATTCTTTAAAATTTTTAAATTGTGATTAAAAAATACATAACATAAAATTTACCATCTTAGATATTTTCGAGTGCATAGTTCAGCAGTGTTAAGTCTGTTCACATTGCTGTGCAGGTGAATCTCCAGAACTTTTTCATTTTGCAAAACTGAGACTCTGTGGCCATTAAACAACAATTCTCCATCTCCCTTTTCTCCTAGCCCCTGGCAACCTTCTATGTTTTGTTTTTTATGAACTTGATGACTTAGGATACCTCATATAAGTGGAATTGTACAGTATTATCCGTTTGTCTCTGGCTTAGTTCACTTAGCATAATGTCCTCAAGGTTCACCCCTATTGTAATGTGTCAGAATTTCCTTCCTTTTATGGCTAAATAATATTCCACTGTATGTGTATATCACATTTTCTTTCTCAATTTATCTGTTAATTGACATTTGGGTTCTTCTGCCTTTTGACTGTTCATGCTACTATGAACATGGGTGTGCAAATATTTCTGAGATCCGGCCTTCAAATCTTTTGGCTGTGTATACGCAGCAGCAGAATACCTGAATCTACCCTGATTAGTTTAAAATGTTACACCAAACTTGCATTCCTGGAATAAATTCAACATGACATATTCCTTTTAAATGTAGCTGAATTCAATTTGCTAACATTTTGTTAAGGATTTTTGGCCTTATATTCTTGAGTAAAATTGGCATGGAATGTCCTTTTTTCATTCTATCTTTGTTAGATTTTGGTATCAAAATATGCCAAGAATTAGGAGTGTTTCCTCTTTTTCTATGTTTTGAGACATTTTGGTTACATTAGACTTATTTGTTTCTTTTAAGGTTTTGTGGAATTCACTAGTAAAATCCTCTGGATCTGGCTGTTTCTTTGAGGCAAGGTTTTTAATTACTAATTCAATTTATTTAATTATAGAACTACTAGGGTTTTCTATTTTTTTATGTGTTGGTTTTGGTAAATTATATTTTTCTAGGATTTATTTCCTAGAAATATTCTAGGAATCAGTTTTATCTAACTTATTAAATATATTAGCATAAAGTTATTTTTAATATCCTCGTGATCCTTTATTGCCTCTATGTAGTAATTTCCCCATTTTAAATTCCCAATATTGGTTATTTTTGTCTTTCTTTTTTGTCTCAGTCAGTCTTACTGGATGTTAGTCACTAGTTTTTCAAACAACCAGGTTTTAACTTATTTGAGGTCCTCCAAAAAGCATTTCTCTCCATTGTATGTTTTTTATTTCATTAATTTCTGCATTTATCTTTGTTACTACTTTCTTTCCTAAATTACTGAAATGGATGCCTACTTCATTTACTTTTCAACCTTTTTTCTTTTCTAATATATTTATTGAAGGCTATAAATTTTCCTCTAAGTACTGTTTTAGCTGTATCCCACTGTTGGATAATTGTTCAGTTAAAAAATATTTTCTAATTCCCATTTTGATTCTTATTTGCCCTAGGGACTCCTTGGAATTATATTTCTTAATTTCTAAATATAAAGGTGTTCCTTCTAGTTATCTCTTTGTTATTTATTTCTCTCCAAATTGCACTGTGGTCAGGAAATACATTGGTGATTTCAAGCCTTTGATTTTTTGATAACTTACTTTATTGACCTGTGTCTGGTGAACTTTTATAAATGTGTTTGTTCTTGGAAAGACTGTAAAGTCTGTTGACTATTCTTTTCATATCCATTATGTCACTGTATTCTTCAGATTGATATAGGCACACATGTTAGTTTACTGGATTTCAAATTGCTTGAGAGAAATGTGTGAACATTCCTGGTGATTATTCTGGATTTGTCTGTGTTTCCTTATAATCCTGTCACCGTTTGTTTTATATATTTTGAACCCCATATCTAGTCTGTTTGATATAGATACATACATGACTTTTCTATTACTTATTTGATGGTAAAGCTTGTTCATACTTTACTTTTAGCCTTCTGAATCCTTATGTTTGCCAGTACCTCTGGTTGACCACATGCAGTCATATTTAATTTTTTCATCAGTCTGACAGTCTTTATCTATTGGTGCATTTAGGCCATCTACAGTCAGTATAATTACTCATGTTTAGGGGTTTATTTTTACCTTCTTATTTTGAAGAGATGTGATCTGCCTGCCTGGGTTTTTCTTTATTTAAAAGTAGTAAGCACAGTTGTGTTGTAGTCTGTTAGTTCTCGGAGCTTTATTTCTATTTCTTTGCTGGCTGAGTCTTCTGGTTTTCATTCATGGTATCTTATTTTCTTGTATTTCTGATTTTTGTTGGTGTATGCTGACGTTAAACTTGAAAAATGAAGTGTAGGCATAACTGGAGGCCTTGGCAATATCTTATTTGCCTTTGGTGGGCCCAGGATCATCTTAATCCACATTCCAGGTGGGAAGTTCCCAGGACCACCTCCGTGACAGGCACCAGGGGCTTGGCTGGCGTCTGGTTTCTGTTTTCTCTGAGGGTGGGGCCTTTGCCCTACATCGGGAGGTGGTCAACCAGAGGCCCACCCTTGGCGGACCTCGCACTGTTCCTGGCCTCCCTGGTCCCTTGAGGCTGCTGGAGGACGGCGCATTGTATGACTGTTCTTCCGGCATCAGCCCCGTCTCAGGGCGAGGGCGGTTCTAGGTATTGGGCTCCCCCCACCCCCGCCCCCAGGCTTTCCTTTCCTCTTGAGTTTCACCCTCACTTCTGCGTTACCTCACTGATGCTGTTGGCAAGTGACTTTACAATGAATCCACGTTTCACGTCCTTGGCAGTGGAGTGGGCTGACCCACCTGGGTCTCTCGTCCCTGGAGTGTCTCCATCTGCTCACCTGCTTCTTTGCCGGGGTGGCCTCTACACAGACTTCTAGTCAGAGTTCAGTCTGTCACCACCCACCCTCTGCTGACAGTGCCAGTGGCGATGTGGTCCGTCACCCTGTGGGGAGGTTCTCTTGTTCCTCCCCACAGCTCTG
This sequence comes from Plecturocebus donacophilus, assembly GCA_004027715.1. NCBI lineage: Eukaryota > Metazoa > Chordata > Mammalia > Primates > Pitheciidae > Plecturocebus > Plecturocebus donacophilus. Next base: position 43,169 of record PVKP010017007.1, read on the forward strand.
TTTCTGTCAGGGCTGTGCCCTCTCTCCCCAGCACCATCTGGGGCCAGGTCTGACACTCGTCCCCCTTCTTCTGCTGTGACACCCCTCATACTCCTGCAGACCCTGTTAACTCCGCTCTGCCCCATCCTGGCCTCATCTCCCCAGCGACAGCGTCTCAGGGACGCTCCACCTCCACCCACCCACCCACCTCGTCCTGGCAGACTTGCCATTCCCCAGCCCAGAGCCTCCAGGAGCAGTGCCCCTCCCACGTGCTGGCTTCAGCCATCTGCCCCAGCCTCCCCAGCCCCAGCTCCCAGCCCAGCTGGCACATCTGACAAACGCTTCCTGCTTCCTCAGCCACACCAGCCACTGGTTCAGCCCTTCTGGGCCTCCAAGAGCCTTCAGGTGTTATCTGGTTCAAGCCTCCCAGCAGCCCTCTGGACAGGGGTGGGCACACGCCTGATTCTGTATGACCCCACAAGCTCAAAACAGTTCTCCCCTTTTTAAATGGGGAAAAAGAAAAAGAATCACATCTCATGACACGTGAAACTCATATGAAGTTAAAATGTCAGTGTCCACAAATAAAGCCTTGTGGGCACCCGGCCACGCTATGTGTGGCTGCTTTTGCACCATGACCAGGGTTGGGTATCTGTGCCAGAGCTGGCAGCCCCCGGCCTGAGCTGCTTATTCTCTAGAGGGTAGCGTGGCACCTAGGGAGGCAGGCAGTGCGCAAGCAGACTCGGAGTCTGCGGCGTAGAGGCACAGAGTCATCATCCTCATGCAGCGACAAGCCCTTCGGCTCCCGGTGCTGGTGGTGGCCTTGTGCGCCCGCAGGGCTGCCAGGGAGTCGGGCTCTTTCCATCTTTTTGTCCACCTTCTTCTGGTGGTGCCCTTCAGAGGACTCCCCAGGACAAGGAACTCACCCTTGAGGTCGCGATCTGACCTGCTAGCTGCACAGCTGGGTGTCGTTAGGGGCAGGGGCGAGGGAGGCTGAGGGAGGTGGTGTCAGCCACAGATCAGTGCAGCTGTCCCTACTTTACAGACAGGCCCAGTTAGCTGGCTAAGTTCTCTGACCAGCAAGTCACAGAGCTGGATGAGCTCGAGGCCACTGGACTTCACTGCCAGGCCCCCCGCCTTGCATGACAGCGTCAGGTCATGTTTACTCGTGGTGTGGCACACCCGCTGTCCACATGCGCGCTGAACCTGTATTTATCTCTGTATCTGTAGGAGCCCAAGAAGTTTCATAAAGAGCAGAGTCCCCAGGCTATTTGCCCCTTTTACAGGTGAGGCATCTGCAGTCCAGAGAGGAGGTGAGATTTCCTCTAGGGTCTCACAACCTTTTTTTTTTTTTTGAGACGAAGTTTCGCTCTGTTGCCCAGGCTAGAGTGCGATGGTGCAACCTTGGCTCACTGCAACATTTGCCTCCCAGGTTCAAGCAATTCTCCTGCCTCAGCCTCCTGAGTAGCTGGGACTACAGGCACCGGCCACCATGCCTGCCTATTTTTTTGTATTTAGTAGAGACAGGGTTTCACCATGTTGGTCAGGCTGGTCTCAAATTCCTGACCTCAGGTGATTTACCTGCCTTGGCCTCCCAAAGTGCTGGGATTACAGGTGTGAGCCACTGCACCCAGCCAGGGGTCTCACAACTTTTTTTTTTTTTTGAGATGGAGTTTCACTCTTGTTGCCCAGGCTGGAGTGCAATGGCACGATCTCAGCTCACTGCAACCTCCACCTCCTAAGTTCAAGTGATTCTCCCGCCTCAGCTTCCTGAGTAGCTGGGATTACAGGCATGCACCACCACGCCTGGCTAATTTTGTATTTTTAGTAGAGACGGCGTTTCTCCATGTTGGTCAGGCCGGTCTCAAACTTCCGACTTCAGGTGACTCACCTGCCTCGGCCTCCCAAAGTGCTGGGATTACAGGCATGAGCCAGGCGCCCGGCCTCACAACTTCTTAGTTCACTTCAGTTTCACCCAAAGATGCTGAGGCCCAGCTGGTCTATCTCAGGGATGCGTTCAAGTCAAAGGCACAGTTTCGTGAACATAGCATTCGCCTCACTCAAGTTCATTTTTGTTTCTCCCTGGTACCATAAAAGAGACACAGAAATATTTACAGAATAAATACATACAGAATAAAGTACAGAAATCATTCTTGAGGTCCCCCGTCCCTCTCCCATATGACTCCTTCACCAGCCCAGATGCCCTCCAGACTTCCAGTCCTGCAGACCCCCTCCCCAGCTTCCTCCCCGATCGTCTTCCTCCCTGTTCCCATCTCAAGAGCCCACAAGGTACAGGGAGACAGGACGGCCCTGGTCCCAGGTTGGTGGGGTAGGAGCAGGCATTGTGGCTGGCAAACGGGGCGAGTGGCCTTGGTCAGGCCTGAGCTGATGCTTCAGGCACCAGAGGGGCACCTCATGGAGCCAGGAGGATGGTCCCGTGGAGAGCGGGGCTGTGGCGGGAGGTGGGGAGGTCACAGGCCCTGAGACGGGGGCCAGGGGCTGGTTGCCTATCTCTCTGAGCCTGGTTTCTTCACCTGCATTGGTCCACACCTCCGAGGGTTGCAAACATGGAAACAGGTTGTGCATTTAACACCTGGGGCACAGCAGCTGTGAGGGGTCTGGATGGGTGCCCTGATCCTGTCAGCTCAGCACCGCTTCATATGTGGTACCTGGTACTGTCTGTGCCAGGACAGGGTGACTGAGAGATGAGGCTCAGGGGCTCCTAGGCAGGTCTCTGGAACCCCACAGCCCAGACTCAAGTCCTGCGCCTGCTGGGAAGGGCACCAGGGCAGCCTGTGCCATGGGGCCGGGGGAGTGGCCTGCACAGGGCCAGAGCCCCATGGGCACCTGGTGAGTGTCGTGGTGGGTCACACGTGTGCCCTCCTCACTGCAGTGCTGCCAGACCCTGGTTTCCCACCACGTGGACCCCTCCCTGCGGGATGAAGATGGTTACACAGCAGCGGAACTGGCAGAGTACCACGGACACCGGGACTGTGCCCAGTACCTGCGGGAGATGGCCCAGCCGGTAAGGCTCAGGGTCCCCAGCCACCCTGGAGGCATGGGGGTGGGCCCAGATCCCAGCTAGGGCCCCATTGCTGAACCTGCATCATACTCAGCTGGACTGCGTCCAACTCACACATGGCGTCGGGGCCAGGAACAAGGGCCTGAGGAGGACTGAGGTGCCACAGGGCAGCCAGTGCCAGAGCCAGGCTGTGACAGGGGCAGGACAGGGGCCGTGACATGGGTGGGGCCAGGGCTGTGACAAGGACAGGGGCTGTAACTGGGGCCAGAGGGCATGTGACAGGGCCCAGCCTGGGCTTGTGGCTGGAAACTGCCATTCGCCTGGGTCACAGAGACCACACCTGTGACTCGAGAGCCCCTGTGGCCAGGTGTGGGTGATGTATGTTAGACTGAGGAGCCCAGGAGTGGGTCCCACAGGTGACCGCAAGGTGGCTGGCAGCCCTGCAGCAGCCAGAAGGCACCAGATGCCAGCCCTGGCTCTTGCCTCTCAGCCTGGGACCTCACAGTCTCTCATTTCCCCATTTCTAAGGACAGGGGTCTTATCTGTCTGATTGGTCCCCAGCCCCTAGCACATGACAGGGCTCAACAGGTGTTTGCTGAATGAACAAATAAGCAAAGGGACAGAAAAGCCGGCGGATGCATCAGGGTGAACCGAGGAGGGGATGATTGGGGAGAGAACAGACAAAGGAATGAACGGGACAGGGAGGCTAAAGGAGGGAGGGGTGAGGGAGGAACAAATGGAGGAGGGAGAGTGCAGGAGAGTGGAGAGAGAAGAGATGGACAGAGGAGGGAATGGATAGAGAACGGTGGATGGAGGAGAGTGGATGGAGGATGTGGATGGAGGATGTGGATGGAGGATGTGGATAGAGGAGGGTGGATGGAGGAGAGACGGATGGAGCAGGGTGGATTGAGGAGGGTGGATGGAGCAGGGTG
>PVKP010017008.1:0-46963 GCA_004027715.1 Plecturocebus donacophilus
ACACGGTGAAACCCCGTCTCTACTAAAGTACAAAAAATTAGCCGGACGTGGTGGTGCGTGCCTGTAGTCCCAGCTACTCGGGAGGCTGAGGCAGGAGAATTGCTTGAAACCGGAAAAACGGAAGTTGCAGTGAGCCGGGATTGCGCCACTGTACTCCAGCCTGGCGATAGAGCGAGACTCCGTCTCAAAAAAAAAAAAAGTTATCATATTCTTATGGCAAGTAAATAAAATGTTAGGTTGAAATATATTTAATTGCTAAAAAGGAGGGGGAGTCAGTCTTCTGAGCCGCTAGGTGGAGCCTGAACACAACAGAAAGTAAAGTAGAATTGAGCCACCTTGGCAGCAGTTCCAGACTAATAGTCATGAGCCATATAATGACATTTGGTTAATGATGGACTGCATATACAACAGTGGTTCCATAAGATTATAATAAAGCTGAAAATTTCCTTTTCTGTGTTTAGATACAACAAATACCACTGTTTTACAGTTGCCTGCAGTATTCAGTACAGTAATGTACTATACAGGATTGTAGCCTAGGAACAAGCAATAGGGTATATAACATAGGCTAGGTGTGTCATGGGATACACCATTCAGGTTTTTCTAAGTGCATTCTGATGTTCACACAATGATGAAATGACCTAACAGTGCATTTCTCAGAGCATATCCCCATCATTAAGTGATGCATACCTCAAAAGTAATGTCAATCTAAACCAGTACTACTTCCTAATGAAAACTTGTGTTGTCAGGGTCAAATGGATTACTCAAATATAATATAAACTAAAGGTTTAATACTTTGAATCAAAACTAATGTACCCAAAATTAATCATGACTTTCAGATAAAGTTGAGGCCTAGGAGATGTTCTTCCAGCTCTTCTGCGCTGCCTTTTAAGAGAACATTCTGATGGAAATTCTTGTCTTTAAATATGTAAACATAAACTTACTCAACATGTCTGGTTTGTAGAGCATCATTTGGACTCTAAAATACAGCAGCTTCCATGGGAAGGATGTCATTTTGGCTATCTTTGCTTCTTATTGAAGCTGCCACTTAGGGTGTTTGTTGCTGTAAGGTCCTTCTTGAGTTGATAAAGTTGAAGTTTTTGTCCCTATTCTCACTTCTCTATTTTCTCAATTTGGGCATATCCTTTTAGAACATTTCCTATACTTAAATATACATATTTACTTATCTTTGAACAACTAGTGACATTTTGGTTTTTGTTTTTTTACTTTTCAGGAATGGTATCATACTAAACATTCTGTCATTGTTTTTAAAGTAATTATTTGTGTCTGACCATGTGTTTGTGTAGATGTAGCACGTCTGTACATGTGGTGGTATATTTCTGTGGCATGGATTACACCACGGTTTATGGGTTCCCCCTTCTGATGATGTTTAAGTTGTTCCTTATTTGTTGCTTTTACAAAGTCTAGTAACATTCTTACATAGGTCTCTTTGTACGTATTTGCTAAAATCATTTAGATAACTGAGTGTAGTGCTAGATTTACAGGGTTGTGTGCATTTTCAGTTTTATGAGATGTCAACAGATTTACTGTACAAAGAGTACCATTTGCATTCTTTCTACAAGAGCCCCACATTTTCACATCCTTACCAACACTTGTTAAAACATACTCATTTCTGCCAAGCTGATGGGTGAAAAATGGTATTGTTTTAACTTGTATTTTCCTGATTACTAGTGAGTTTCAACATTTTTTTCATAGGCATATTGGCCATTTCTCATGTATACATATCTTCCATTTAAAGTTAAACTAAGAATTTTGCACAGAATACCATTTTCTGAAGTGGTGAATTTTAATATTGTATAAAAAAAATCCAACTTGTTCCACAAGTACTTATGTCCTATGATTTTATGCATACATCCATATACATATATCAAGGTAAAGTCCAATACAAAAAATAGCATTTCCTATGGCCAGTGTTCTACAGAAATAAGACTGTGCAAACTTTATCATATAGTCAAATGAGATTGCAACACTAAGGCAGGACGAGGCAGAAGCAAGTTGTATCCACAGTATATTACAAAATACCTTGCATAGCTTATTCATTCTCACCTGGTAAATTCATCTTAGAATTCTGATGGGTTGCTAGATAAATTTATACAAGTTGGTATCTACTTCTTGTCTTTGTTCTATGGCAAACCAGCATTCTCAGTGCTGTTTTAGTTCACAACATTATTGATTTAACAATAGCCTGAGCTTTGGGGCTCTGCACTGCTTTCATTGTAATCGTTGATACAGTGACTACAGATGTGTCGAGATGTCTAATCTTCATCTGTATCTCAGGCGATTTTCTAGGGCTTCCATTCTCTGTGTCATTTCTTCTAGTAAATCTCAAATTAAGGAAGAGGAACATGAATTGTCTATTTTTATTTACATTTAACTATAACTTATCCACATAAAATTTTGGCTTCTGAAATAGAAAAAGTTTTGTTTTTTTTTCCAATTTCTGTCAAGTATTTTAAAACTGACTTGTAAATTTATAGAACTCTTTTTTTTTTTTTTTAAAGACAGGGTTTCACTATGTTGGCCAAGCTGGTCTTGAACTCCTGACCTCAGGTGATCTGCTCGCCTTGGCCTCCCAAAGTGCTAATATAGAACTCATTTAACATACTCTGTCAGGACAAATATTTTGGGTTCCTTTTTTTTTTTTTTTAAACATCAAAGCCAGATAGTTCAGTGTGAATCTGTCTTTTTAATTAAAAAAAAATTTTTTTTTTTTAAGAGATGAGTTTTGCTCTTGTTGCCCAGGCTGGAGTGCAGTGGTGCGATGTTGGCTCACCACAACCTCTGCCTCCCAGGTTCAAATGATTCTCCTGCCTCGCTGGGATTACAGGCATGCACCACCACGCCTGGCTAATTTTGTATTTTTAGTAGAGACAAGGTTTCTCTATCTGATGTTGAACTCGACCAACCCGCCTCAGCCTCCCAAAGTGCTGGGATTACAGGCATGAGCCACTGCCCCTGGCCTTATTTGTTTTATTATTTTTTAGGGACAAGGCCTCCAAGGATAACGATGTTGCCTAGGCTGATCTTGAACTCCTGAGCTCAAGCAAGGCCACCTCGGCCTCCCAAAGTGCTAGGATTACAGGTATGAGCCACTGCGCCCAGCTGTAGTCTTTTTTTTTAAATGGTAATTCCACTTCCACCCTTGTTGCTTGTAAATTAGTTTCCCATAGCACACTGCTAGGAGCCAGAATTCATAATGTTGGGAATGTGGTGAAGAGAAGAAAATGAAAGAATTTGACCTTGGAAAGTAAGATACAAAGTCAGAAGCAAAGGGAAATAGGGAGTTTTCACCCATGATGCCACATAAGGCCACAGTTTTGAGGAATTCTGACCTATGTACTTCAGTCTCTTGTGAGTAGAACTTTGGGGTGGGATGAAGAAAGGGAAAGGAAAAGGGCATTAGAGTGAGTATTGATCTTCCCTGTAAGCTCCTCAGTACCCTCTGTCTGCCCTCTTGAGGGCAGAATGAGAGTCCAGATTCATCATGTATATTAACCACCCTCAGATTATTTTATTTTACTTAGGGGAGCATATTTCCAGCTTTCAGAAAGAAAGAATTGCTTTATGCTGTTTTTCCTTATTACACAAGCCCATTGGCACAGAGGTAGTTCAGAATTAAGCCATTTCCCTATAGACTAGTTGATGCAGTTGAGATACCAGCCAGCTTTAGTAAGCTTACTATAATTTTAAGTTTAGAGCAGCTGGCAGGATGTTCAATATGTAAAAGCACCAAATCCTCTTCATTATCCCAAACCATTCCTTTTATTTGTAATAATGTTTTAATGAATCATTGGATCCCGCTGTTCCCTTGGTGGAATGTTTTATTTTTTAGAGTGCTGATAGAGAAGATCTCTGCTGCCAAGAAAAAATAAAAACACCCCTGTCCTACAGGAACTACACACACTGAATCCATATGTGGCTGTTGTGTTGCTTGGGGCTAAAGGAAATGTTTGGGGTTTAGACTGAGTTTGAAATCTCTTCATTCTACAACATTCTTTGCCTATACTTACTGTACCTTTGATGCACTGCAGACCTCATTCATGTCCTACATAACCTCCTACCAGAGACGGAGTTAAGTCAGTCTCTTTTTTCCTTTGTATACTGACCATTGGGCCTTACTGCTGAACCCCTAGAACAGCAGATGGCAACTAAGTGCTTGACTGTTATTACTACTAAGCTTGGCTTGCCCTTGGCTCTGAAACACCTGTCAGGCTGCTTTTTAAAGCAAAAAGCCTTTTCTGAAGTTCACTGTTCTTCATGACTTTATGGGACTGACTTCAGTTGATAAAACCTACATAGTGTGTGAAGTTTTGACAATACTCTTTTTTTTTTTTTTTTTTTGAGATGGAGTTTCCCTCTTTTTGCCCAGGCTGGAGTTCAATGGCACGATCTTGGCTCACTGCAACCTCCGTTTCCGGGGTTCAAGCGATTCTCCTGCCTCGGCCTCCCGAGTAGCTAGGATTACAGGTGCATGCCACCATGCCCAGCTAATGTTTGTATTTTTAGTAGAGATGGGGTTTCTCCATGTTGGTCAGGCTGGTCTCGAACTCCTGACCTCAGGTGATCTGCCCACCTCGGCCTCCCAAATTGTTGGAATTACAGGTGTGAGCCACTGCGCCCAGTTAGTTTTGATAATATTCTTTGCATTCCATACAGAAGCATAATACAAGAAAAGGATATAGCGCTGTGTTAATTTTCTTACTTCTTCGTTTGCAAGGTTCTGGAACGTTATAAGGTTTTCACATTTGCATTGATCGTATTTTTCTTCCAAAGGGCTTCCTGAGAAAGCAGATGGAAAGTGTTCACCTCTACAATCCACCAGACTTCCCAGACGCTTAATAATAGGAATGAATCAGCATATGAAGGAAACCATAATGAAAGAAGTGTTCCACTTTTTCCATGCAGACAGATCCAGTAAAGTAAATACCAGGAAAGGGCTGTATATGCTTCCAACACTGGAAATGGCCTTTATCGTGGATTAATGGGGAACACTACTTGAATTTATTTTTTAGTTCTCATTTTACTTAAGTTCTTTCTTTTCCTCTATCCTGTTTTCTACTTCCTACTTTCCTTTCCTCCTTAAAGCTAAGGTTGGAAAGCTGAAAGGCTGAAATCAAGTTACCTTGTAGTAGTATTTTACTTGGAATTACCTGAAGGTTTTGTTGAATGGGAAAGCCTTTGTGTAGACCGTAAAAGATTGTCTTCAAACAGGTATCTGTGTTGCACTGCAAAATTAGAACAGGAAAGTAGGTCTCGGATATTTATGGTGACTGGCTCAGATTCTGTAAAGAGAAAGAAAACTGCAATCAAACCTGCTTAATGCTTTGGTTATAAAACAGCCATCAACAGAGTAAGGTACTTGGTATTCCTAGCACTTGGTACAGAGCTTTACTTTGGGACATACTGAGGCAAAAAAAAAAAACCTTCAGTGGAACAAACAAAACCAGCTGGGCACAGTGGCTCATGCCTATAATCCCAGCACACTGGGAGGCTGAGGTAAGTGGATCACTTGAGGTCAGGAGTTCGAGACCAGCCAGGCCAACATGGTAAAACCCCGTCTCTACTAAAAATACAAAAACTAGCCCAGCATGGTGGTGGGTGCCTGTATTCCCAGCTGCTTGGGAGGCTGAGGCAGGAGAATCACTTGAACCCAGGAGGTGGAGGTTGCAGTGAGCTGAAATTGCATCAGTGCACTTCAGCCTGGGCAACAGAATGAAACGCTCAAAAAATAAATAATAAACATCATCACCTGAAATGCTAGTACCAAATATGGCTTAATGTAAGAGTAAACGTTAACTATCTTTTGAGGGAAAAGTCTTAATTATATAATTTGAACATACTTACATTTACTTCTTTACAACTTTTATCTGGAGGGAAATCGTGGTAGAAGCACCCACCAAAATTTCTGGAAATATTGCCTTAAAAACTGTACCTGTTGGCTGTTGGACCCTTTTTGGCAGTTCCCCTGCTGGAGAGTCTTGTCTTCCATCAGAGTCTTCTAGAGCTGAGCAGAAAAAGATGACCAAAAGGAGTGATGGTTGTCCACAGGCATGTGTGTGTTCTTCAGGAAGCTGGTCCTAGACAACCTCCTTACCTACCTGCCATAACCTAAGGTTTTTCGGTTTTGTTTGGTAACACCAAAGATTCAAAAAAGCAGTTGGTTACCATGATACCTGTGACCACTCCAGGGCAATTCTGTCTTGTAAAGAGAAGCCTGGACCCCTTAAATATTAAGAATGCTCTCAAAAATGTCACATCTAGAAAGTAGGGCAGAAAAAAAGGTGAAGTTGTTGGATTTTAGTTGCATGGCAGCAGCTCCACATGAGCCATTTTAACTTGAATGGAACAATCAAGAGGCAAAACGTTCTCTACTCAGAAATCTGAAAGGCCTTCCCTCCCTGTTCCCCCTCATCTCAGGGTCCTTTCCTTTAGAGGAGTGAGACATAGCACTTAAACTGGGATCTTACTGGTGAACCAGGGGCATGAGTACAGGGAAAAATAGGCAGAACTGCTATCCATAAGCGTATCTGGCACAATTAGTAAACTGGAGAAAAACATGCATAGCAAGATCTGAAGTCTAAATGGTAGTCTAATATTCTGTAAACAAGTAGTCCATGCAGAGAGGCATTAATTTTAATGTGGACTCAGGACTACTGTCCCTTTCCACTCCAATTATAGGCATATTCTGAAATTGCACCTCAGCTCTCCTGATTTATTTAATGATTGATTTTTAGCTAAAAGATCATTTCTCTCGGGTGTTTGTGAGGATGAAGCATGCTGTCAAAACACTTATCACGCTGCTCTTAATGCAGATCAAGTGCTCAAGCAAGGGTAGCTATTAGTTTTGTCTCCTCCCACCCCATTCCCCCCCACCTTTTATTTTTTGAGACAGGGTCTTGCTTTGTCACCCAGGTTGGAGCACAATCATGGCTCACTGAAGCCTTGACCTCCTGGGCTCAAACGATCCTCCCACCTCAGTCTTCCAGGCAGCTGAGACTGCAGGTGTGTGCCATCATGCCTAGCTAATTTTTAAATTTTTTTGTTGCCCACGCTGGTCTCGAACTCCTGGGCTGAAGCAATCTTCCTACCTCAGCCTCCCAAAATGCTTGGGTTACAGGCGGGAGCCATGGTGCCCAGCCCTTCTTTTTGTACTGTTTCTAGGCATTGCTGGCCCTGCTCATGAAGGAGGCACTTTTTTTGGTTGAGAATTTATCACTGAAGAGTTCATGCTGCTGGCCAGATGCGGTGGCTCACACCTGTAATCCCAGCACTTTGGGAGGCTGTGGTCGATGGATCACTTGAGGTCAGGAGTTTGAAACCAGCCTGGCCAACATGGTGAAACCTCATCTTTACTAAAAATACAAAACTTAGCTGGTGTGGTGGTAGATGCCTGTAATCCCAGCTACTGGGGAGGCTGAGGCCTGAGAATTACTTGAACCCAGGAGGTGGAGGTTTCAGTGGGCTGAGATTGTGCTACTGCACTCCAGCCTGGGCAACAGAGACTCCATCTCAATAGAGTTCATGCTGCTCTGTTTGCTGAGATCTTCAGTGTAAGCTATAGTACCTTCACAGATGCCTTTCTTGAGTTTTTCACTTATCTCATCCATTGTGCTGAAGTCTTCGGCATAGAAAAGATGCTTGTCTGTGGGCTCAGAGGCAATCTCTTGTAGTTCCTCCTCAATGGCTTTTCCTACCCCAACAGCATATATAGTGATACCTAGGGTACAGAAAAAATTAAGGGCAAGCTAGTTAGAGTTGTGTTCCCAGGGTCTAGAAGTTCTGTGTTCTGCATGCAGAGCCAGCTCGATGTTAAGTGGTATGATTTGAAGGGTCCATACCAACCTTCCTTTTTACTTTTCCACCATTTTTATTTTGGCCCTATGAGCAAAAGGGAGGGATCCAAGAGAGAAGTGAGGTACCTGGGAGAGGCTGGGGAGCTAAACTACTAACCTGTTTCTCAGGTCTGGGCTGGGCCATTTAACCAATCTGCAACTTCCCCCTGAAGTAGCCTTCTGGATTCATAGAAAAGAGCACTATCTTATGGCAGTCTCTTCTGGAAGAATTCTAAGAATCAAGTCAATTTATGACCTAAGAACCTATTTCTAACTCAAAGCTACAGGATAGGAAACTTAAGTGACCTGGAGCCAAGTGAAGCTGCTCTTTGCCTACCTCTCTTAAGACGACACAACCTTGTGAGGAAGTGCTAAGCTGAGAAGGAGAATCTGCAGACCATTGGAAACCCCAATTTCAGGAAAAAAACCCAAGATCAGCCTTAAATTTCTGCTTCAAAAGCTTTTCTTACATCAATCACTAGACTCCCTTCCCTTATATACTCTTCATTTGAAAGTAAAACACAATAACAATTATGTTCTGCTTGAGTCCAAACATTTTTCAGCACTGATAACTTTATTCTAGCTAACTTTTAGACTAGATTCCTAAAAATGCACTTAAAAATGGTTCTTCAAGACAAGGGGCAAGAGTTACAAGGCCTTGGTCTAAGTCTATGTAAGGTCAGGAACCAAGTTCAGCAAATTTGTCTGGGAGCTCAGTGATTTTATGCACAACTTCCTAAAAAGGATAACTACTATTTTAAGATTGTTTGCTATACATAAGAGTAGTTAAATTCATATGAGGATGTCACCTCAAATCCTGTTGATTCAAGAATCAAATAAACATCTGTTTCTTTACCAACTGCTTTTGGATAATGTGTAGAAATTTGGAGGAAAGTGTAAGGTAGATTAGTCTCAGTGAAACCAAAGGGCTAACCACTGTCTGTGAAGACCAAGATACTTCCCCTAATTCTTTTTAAGAATGCAGGCTAGGGGGCCTAGGAGTTTGACATGAGCTCTAGCAGTCTAGGCTAGTGCAAACAGCCAGTTTTACAATTTATCCAGATGATTCAGGGCAGGACAATTTGTGGCTACCACTCGGGCTAGAAAAAGAGGAAGGTAAGCAGTATCAGTAAAATGACCTCTTTAACAAAGAGAGCAGTGGACTGTGGATGTGAACCAGCCTTTCTGTGAGGAGGAACGGAGTTCACTAATGGGACTGCCAGCACTCTCACTCCTTTGTTCATTCACTCAGCAAGTAGTTGTCACACTTCTGTTATGTGCCAGGCCTGATCTAGGCACCAGGTCCATAAAGTCTTGGGTGAGGCCTTGATCTGTGCATACCTTATTTCCTCTTACAGGACTTGCTAAAGCAGTGTGTCCTCAAGAAGTCCTTAAAGAAGGTGGCTTTCAAGCAAACTACTCCACAACTTCAAGTTTTTTTTATCTCCCTCAGGGAATCTAGAAACTTCACCATAAACTGTCTCTAACAATCATCCTAGCTTTTGGGTTTCCTTTAGCCTCGGGTCATACTCCTGAAGCACACTTCACATCTGTACAACTGAAGTAACCCTCAGGTCAGGAAAACCTCAAAGAGGCTGGGCTTTACTAAGCTACAAGACCTTAGAGTGATAATCTCTTCCATTTGATTTTCTGAAAAGCTAACTTTGCCTCCTGCAAACACAAGAGGATTATCCATCCTAAGGCTATTGCATTTTCAGAATGTTCGCTTGAAGTATTGGTTAAAAAATACATGCATATATACATATAATCAGTAAAAGTCCCCACCAGGAACATTTTAACAAGCTCTTCAGGTGATTCTAGAGCAACCAGACCAGTGTTTCGGAACTGTTGTGTATTTGTGGTTGAATAGTATGTGCTGGGTGATTCTCGCACTGGAGATCACACACTGGCTAGTAAATCACAGTGAGATTACCCGTCTGTGGTCAGTTTAGCCTAATCTATTCGCCAGACTCCTCCTTCCTATTTAATTCCTGTGGGGTCCCGTTAAGGCCTCTAGGTGGCAGGGTAGTAAAAGTGTATAATGGCAGTGGCCAGGAGGCCTTTCTGTACCCTCAAAGAAGGTTACCCCTATGGCCAGCTGAGACCCCGAGTGAGTTTAAGAAACCTTGAGTGGTGTAAACCGCGCCTCCGCCCCGTATTACCGTTGGCCTTGGCTTTAGTGGCCCACTCGGAGACGTCATCCTGAGCCCGTCCGTCTGTGAACACAATGGCCACTCTGGGCACCCTTGTGGAGAGGGGCCTGGCCCCTTCTCCTTGGGTAAAACTTCTCTCAAACATGTGTTTCAGGGCTAGCCCAGTCATAGAGCCCTTTCCCATGTATTTCATGTGGGCCACGGCTTTTTTCATGTCTTTGGCAGAGTTGAAGTTTCTCAGGGTAAACTCTGTGCGGACCTGCGTGGAATACTGGAGCAGCCCCACTCGAGCAGCTTTGGGGGAAATTGTCAAGGAATCTATAATTCCGATGACAAACTGCTTCACAACCTCAAAATTTTCTTCTCCAAGACTCTTGGATCCATCGATCACAAAGACCAGGTCAATTGGGCCTTCAGTGCATCCTACAAGAACAAAAGGAATGTTGACATAGTTAAATAAAAAGTCATTTATGCACAAGACTAGAATAAAATGATGCTTCAGTTGGAGGCATAACCACTTTGGGGAACCAGTTGTGTTCTTTAGATAATACACAGGACAGATGAGGTTTTGGGAGGGCCACAGGCAATAGCTTTCACATATGCTTTTATGTTTGGCTTGTCATATTGATAAAAATAGTATTTTTCACAAGCAAAACAGCAGATGTATAATTGTGTAGGAAAACAAGTCTACATTGTACCCTGGAACACTGACAGCCAGGTCTGGTAGGAGCTGGGTGTAGAGTACACTGAAGAGTCTAACAATACCCAAAAGACTCCTAGAACCTTACTCCAGGAAGGTAATAGCACCCTAATACTGGCATTCTGACAGACAATGGAAAAGGAGATTTCAGCTCAGCCATCACCTCTGCCAGGGAACTTTCCTAGTAACTCAGCTTGTATTGCTTTCTATCTACACCTAACACTACTCATTTATTTAACCAGAAATTTATTGAGTACCTGGTTTGTATAAGGCAGTGGGCATAGCAGGATTGCCATAGTGACCATGACACAATCCTTAACACCAAGTTGCTTACAATCTAATGTACTCTATGTGGTGTTCCACATTGTACAATAATTATTTAATGATGTGTTTCCTCCTCCAGTCTGTGAGTTCCTCCTCAGCAGGAACTGTGTTTCATTCATTTTTGTGTCCCCTCCATACCTGGCACACAAAAAGGTATTCAGCAAATGTGTGGTGACAGAGTAAGTGAATGAGGTGATGTCCATTGGGTAGCATACCTGTAAGTACCCTACTGACCTATTAAAACTTACAAAAGTATTTTTAGCCTCGATACAGTGGCTTACGCCTGTAATCCCCAGCACTTTGGGAGGCTGAGGCAGGAGGATGGCTTGAGCACAGGAGTTCAAGAACACCCTGGGCAACATAGTGAGAGTGTCTTTTTAAAAAAAAAATTAGCTGGGTATGATGATGCATGCCTGTAGCCCTAGCTACTTGGGAGGCTGAGGCAGGAGGATCGCTGGAGCCCAAGAATTGTAGGTTGCAGTGAGCTATGATTGTGCCACTGCACTCCAGTCTGGGTGACAGAGGAAGACCCTGCATCTCTCAAAAAAAAAAAAAATCATCACTGTAAGTTCTTTACACGGAAGCTTTTTTTTTTTTTAGATGGAGTCTTGCTCCGTCACTCAGGCTGGAGTGCAATGGCGCAATCTCAGCTCACTGCAACCTCCGCTTCCTGGGTTCAAGTGATTCTCCTGCCTCAGCCTCCCAAGTAGCTGGGATTACAGGAGTGCGCCACCACGCCTGGCTAATTTTTTGTATTTTTAGTAGAAACAGGGTTTTGCCATGTTGGCCAGGCTGGTCTTGAACTTATGACCTCAGGTGATCCACCCACCTTGGCCTCCCAAAGTGCTGGGATTATAGGCATGAGTCACTGTGCCTGGTCTCAGGCAACTATTAGTAGATGGTTGACAGTCAGAGATAAAAGCTTTATGTTAAGCAATTTGGGTAGGGAGAGACTTTTTGTTATTAGGACTGCATAAGAAAAATGGACAGATCCAAAACAGATGATCTCATTTCAAACAATCTATAATCTTTGATAAACATTCTGTTTTATATATCAAGCAGCTTTGAGGCACAACAATATAAGCAAGTAAAGACACACATGCAAAAATATTTATATGCCTGGCCAGTATAACATGCTTAACATCATAGAGTATTTGTATGTGTGTGTGTGTATGCGTGTATGCATGCATGCGTGCGTTCATGTTGGGGGGTTGGGTTCTTCTGTTTCTCCATTAAGTGCTTATCCTCATCACTCAACCTATTGATCTCTTATTAGTGAAAGAGGAAAAGGCCACTCAAAGCTTCATTTATATTCATTGTCTGTTCCTGAGTGAACCAAAAAAGACTCAGGCAGCATACATGTGGCTCTTCAGCAGATTTCAAAAATACTGAAATAACTTTCCAGCAGTGAGTCTGTTTTCCCCTCTTCCCTGTACACATTTTTGTTATAGAACAAAACTAGCACTTGCAACCCACCCCCACCCCGGCCCCCACACACACACAGAATGAGGTCCAGAAGGCTTCTCAGGAAACAAAAAACAAGGTAGAGTGGAAAAGCATCAGGGAGAGCAGGGCCCAGATACTTGCTTTCAAATATCAAAAGGACAGACAGCCCCACTTGTTAGCTATTGTTTGCCAGAGGGTAATTCCCACTTTTCATGGGCATTTTCTTTTTAGTAGTTAAGTCGATAAGATGGGAATGGAGCTGTGACTTGCTTTCAGAACATAATTTTCAAAAAGTTCTAGAACTTCAAGCTTGGATAGGCCCTTTAAAGATCATCTGCTCCACCCCCGCTGTTGCTTTCATCCTCTTTACAACCTCCCCACCCAGTGACCACTCAGCCTGGGCCTCAACGCCTCTCCTGATGAGGAATTTGTTACCTTACCACTAAAGCCCCATCTTTGGACATCTCTGTTGTTGATGATTACAATAGTGATTGTTTTATTTGTTGTTTTGTTGTTGAGATGATGTCTCCCTGTCTCACCCAGGCTGGAATGCAGTGGCTTGATCTTGGCTCACTGCAACCTCTGCCTCCTGGGTTCAAGTGATTCTCTTGCCTCGGCCTCCCAGGTAGCCAGAATCACAGGCAAGTGCTACCACACCCAGCCAATTTTTGTATTTTTAGTAGAGACAGGGTTTCGCCATGTTGGCCAGGCTGGTCTTGAATTCCTGACCTCAGGTGATCTGCCCGCCTTGGCCTCTTAAGGTGCTGGGATTAAAAGTGTGAGCAACTGTACCTGGCCTGTCTGTTGTTTTTTAAATTGTATTAAAGTTCTGGGGTACATGTGCATGACGTGCAGGTCTGTTACACAGGCAAATGTGTGCCATGGTGGTTTGCTGCACCTATCAACCCATCACCTAAGTATTAAACCCCACATGCATTAGCTTTTTATCCTTATGTTCATCACTCCCCCAACTCCCCCAATAGGCCCCAGTGTGTGTTGTTGCTCTCCCTGTGTCCATGTGTTCTCATTGTTCAGCTCCCACTTATAAGTTAGAACATGAAGTGTTTGGTTTCCTATTTCTGTGTTAGTTTGCTGAGAATAACAACTTCCAGTTCCATCCATGTCCCTGCAAAGGACATTACCTCATTCCTTTTTATGGCTGCATAGTATTCCATGGTGTATATATCCCACATTTTCTTTATCCAGTCTATCACTGATGGGCATTTGGGTTGATTCCATGTCTTTGCTATTGTGAATAGCAGTTATTTTTTGAGCACTTAGTGTATGTCAGCACTGGGCTCAGGACCTTTATTTATTTTTTAAATTTAATTTTTTTTTTTTTTTTTTTAGATGGAGTCTTGCCCTGTCCCCTCGGTTGGAGTGCAGAGGCATGATCTCGGCTCACTGCAACCTCCGCCTACTCGGTTCAAGCAATTCTCCTGCCTCAGCCTCCTGAGTAGCTGGGATTACAGGTGCATGCCACCACGCCCAGCTAATTTAGTAGGGACAGGGTTTTGCCATGTTGACCGGGCTGGTCTCCAACTCCTGGCCTCATGTTATCTACCCGCCTCGGCCTCCCAAAGTGCTGGGATTACAGGTGTGAGCCACCACACCTGACTGAGGTTAAATAATTCAACCAAGGTTACACAGGTAGTATGAATAGGGGTTCAAATCCAGATCTGTCTGAGCTGAAGCTTATGCTCTGAACTAATTAGGCGTGCAGCTTCCCTGGTAGAAAGCTCCTTTGTCCTTGTGCTGAACTGTAGCTTCTCCCCAGTGTCCTTTCTTTCCGGGGTGGGGTGGGGTGGCAGGGCAGTATCATACAAACCATGAGTGAGATGACAGTCACATTGGTATTTGGTACTTCAGAACTGTGTTTTCTACAAAGATCTCCAGTTTCCTAATTTTTTTCTGCTTAACATAATGCTGAACTTCCTCACATGATGCTTAATTCTTTCTAAATTGTGTTTTCTGTTTTTCTAAAAAATAATACCTGTATTTGCATTTGGAACAAAACTTAAATATTAGAAAAAGTATATGTGTGTGTGTGTGTGTGTGTGTGTGTAAGGGTATACACATTATTATTATTATTATTTTTGAGATGGAGTTTCACTTGTTTCCCAGGCTGCATTGCAATGGCCGATCTCGGCTCACCACAACCTCTGCCTCCTGGGTTCAAGTGCTTCTCCTGCCTGAGCCTCCCGAGTAGCTGGGATTACAGGCATGCACCATCACACCCGGCTAATTTTTTGTATTTTTAGTAGAGAAGGGTTTCTCCATGTTGGTCAGGCTGGTCTCAAACTCCCAACCTCAGGTGATCTGCCTGCCTTGGCCTCCCAAAGTACTGGGATTACAGAAGTGAGCCACTACGCCCAGACTTACACATTATATATGTATATAATGGTATACACACACATTCATATATAGAGAAAGACTGTATGTTAGAGGGTTTTACAAAATATATCGATAGTAACATACTATAAAAACCATTCAGCACCATGCTTTTTTCACCTAAAATATCTTGGGGATGCCGGGCACAGTGGCTCATGCCTGTAATCCCAGCACTTTGGGAGGCCGAGGTGGGTGGAACACAAGGTCAGGAGTTCAAGACCATCCTGGCCAAGATGGTGAAACTCCATCTCTACTAAAAATACAATAATTAGCCAGGTGTGGTGACGAGCACCTGTAATCTCAGCTACTTGGGAGGCTGAGGCAGAGAATTGCTTGAACCTGGGAGGTGGAGGTTGCAGTGAGCCAAGATCGTGCCACTGCACTCCAGCCTGGGCAACAGAGTGAGACTCCATCTCAAAAAAAAAAAAAAAAAAAAATCTTGGGGACACATCCAGACCTGCTTGTTGTTTTAACAGCTGCATCGTATTTTATTACATACATGTGCCATAATTTATTCAGCCAGGCTCATGAGTGATCATTTAGCTTGTTTCCAGTTTTTTGATGCTACAAATAGTGCTATAAAATCTCCTTGTATACATGGCTTTGTAAACACACATATATCTGTAAACTCCTAGACGTGGAACTGGATTCAAAACATTGCCAAATTGCTCTCCAAAAGGCTGTACCAATTCAGACACCCACTGATCCATTTATAATTCCCTACTATAATATACCTTTGCCAACATAAGGAATCAAACTTTTTGATCTCTGATAACTAATAGGTTAAAAAAGGGTATCACAGCTTTACTGTCTTACTATATATTTTTCCTTTGTTTTTCTTTTATGGCTTTTAAATTTCATATCATGTTTAGAAAGAGCTTCTCTACTCTCAGATTATAAAATAATTTTCTCAAGACTCCTTTTGCTATTTTGTGGGTTTTTTTTTTTTTATGTTTAAACCATTGATCCATCTCTCTTTTCCTAAAGTACCAGCCCAGAGCTGAATGTAATTCTTCAGCACAGAGCAGAGCACATCTCTCTCTACCTCCCTCATCCAGATATTGCTGTTCAGCCTATGATCACCCTAGCCTCTTGGCTGATAATGAATTTACTGTCAATTAAAACTTAAAGTGTTTTCACAGGTGCTGCAGTTAAGCCCTCTCTTCCCCATTCTGTATTTGTGTTTATGCATTTATATTTATGCGAGAACCAGAGGTGAGGGATTAGTTGCCTGAAAACACTCCAAAAAGCAATTGCTCCAAAACCAAATTAAAGCAGAGAGCCAAGTTCAGATCACTTACTCTTGCACCGTCTTCCATCCTCAGCTAGAACAAATCCCTCTGAGCATTTGCAGATGTAGGAATTGCCGTTATTAACACAAATGTGTTCACAGCCATGGTGGGTCGATTTGCAGACATCTTTCCCTGGGGGAATTGAACAATCCCATTAGTGTAGAAATGAGGTAGATTGAATAGTCATATGAGTAGAGATTGTGGAAGTAATGTCTTAAAGAAAATACACCTCTCTTCAAACCTCCTTCATAATGTCTTTTTTAGTCTCATAGTCAAGATAGGGAAAAACCTCCTCTCAAAAAGCTCCAGCTTCCATGAGTCTGAATGGTACAATGGGTGATTAGGTGTCCTTGATTTACTATCCTATTATTAGATGTGCTTTAGTCTAATTTTTTTTTTTTTTTTTGAGATGGAGTCTCGCTCTGTTGCCCAGGCTGGAGTGCAAAGGTGTGATCTCGGCTCACTGCAATCTCCACCTCCCAGGTTCAAGCGATTATCCTGCCTCAGCCTCCTGAGTAGCTGGGATTACAGGTGCACGCCACCATGCCCAGCTAATTTTTGTATTTTTATTACTATTTTTAAAAATAGAGATGGGGTTTCACCATGTTGGCCAGGATGGTCTCAAACTCTAGACCTCAGGTGATCCACTCACCTCAGCCTCCCAAAGTGCTGGGATTACAGGCATGAGCCACCGCTCCTGGCCAAACTTCTAATTTTTTTTTGCCATAGACATCCCAAACACTCCAGTTTGGATTGTCTAAGGAACATTTCTCATATGTGAGGTACTTTAAACTTTTCGAGTTACTTACAGTCCTTTAACCTCACAACATCCTGTGAGAGGAGGAAGATAGGGATAATTAGAGTCAATGTATGAATGAAGAATCAGATCCTTAGAAAGCTTCACTGCTGCCCACATTCATCTGGCAGGTTGATGACACAGCTGTCTCCTGAGTGCTCCTGCATAGCATGAGAGCCTATGGCTCTTTCCTGTCATTAGCCCTTAAAAGGAGAGGCTTCACACAAAAATGCAATCAGTAAGTACACATCCCTCTAGGAAGCAGGAATGGTGAAATCTGATTTAGGATCAAATTCCAGAGGTAGAAATTGTGCCTTGTGTACAGTAGCTTAATTTACTGAGCAATAAATGTGTTGAATGAATAAACAGTGTGTGAGTGTGCAGATATTTGCAAAAAGAAAAACATGAGGGCTGGGCATGGTGGTTCACATCTGTAATCCCAGCACTTTGGGAGACCAAGGCAGGCGGATCGCTTGAGCTAACGTGTTCAGAACCAGGCTGGGCAACCGCGTCTCTACAAAAAATATAAAAATTAGCCGGGTTTGGTGGTGCACAGCTGTAGTCCCAGCTACTCAGGAGGCTGAGGTGGGAAGATCACTTGAGCCTAGGAGGTGGAGGTTACAGTGAACCAAGATCATGCCACTGCACTCCAGCCTGTGTGACAGAGTGAGACCCTGTCTCAAAACAAAAACAAAAAGAAAAGCATGAACAAGCAGCGCAGGCAGACACAATGGGCAGAATTATAGACATAAATCCATAAAAAGGCCGCTATGGTGTGACGCTGAACCTACGGTCATGAGGGGAATCCCTGCAGAGTTAGGCCAGGGTACACAGGCATCCTAGGCATCAGTTATTCACACAGAACTTCTTGCTAAAGGTAGGAGTCCCTCTTCCTGGTGGGAAAGGGGGCATTGAGATCCATCCAACCCAGGCTTGTTGGTGTGTGGAATGTCCCCAGTTATCTCAAAGGAGTCTGTGAGGAAATTCCCAAAAATCAACCTCGAAACCAACTGAACATACTTTGCCTTAATTGAAAAAGGGTTGTTTTGCCCACTGGGGCCAAGTGTCACAAAAGCAAGTAGACATCGTCAACCGTCCCTCCCCCAAAATAGGGAATTACCAGCTCAGAATCTCAAGGAGGGGAAAAATCACTGCCCCATACTCTCCTAATGCCTCTCTCTCCCCAAAACAGGCAATTACTAGCTCAGAATCTCACGGTGGGGAAAAATCCCTGCCCCATACTCCTAATGCCCACCTCACTGAGCTATGATCACATCTCTCTCTTCCTCTAGGCACTGTGAAGGTTACTTTTATGTGTCACTTTGGCTAGGCTATAGTGCCCAGTTGTTTGGTCAAACAGCAAGACATCTAAACAGTGTCTAGACGCTGTGAGCTAATTTTTAGATGCAATTAACATTTAATCAGCAGACTCTGAGTGAAGCAGATCACTCTCCATAATGTAGATGGGCCTCATCTAATCACTTGAAGGCTTAAAGAGAAAAAGACCGAGGTTCCCTGAGGAAAATGGAATTCTGCATCCAGATTGCCTTTGGACTTGAGCTGCAGCATAAGCCCTTGCTTGGGTCTCCAGGCTGCCCTGCAGATTTAGAACCTTCCAGCCCCTGACAACTGTGTGAGCCAGTCCCTTAAAAATCAACCAGTATTTTCCTCTCTTACAATATATATATATGTTCATTTTTTCTGTGGAGGTGATATATTAATAGAAGATAGAAACAAACCATTGTATACATATATATACATATATATGTATATGTATCTATTTTATATATAGTAGAAACAGACCTTAGTATACATATATATGTATATCTGTCTTCTATGATATATATATATTAATAGAAGAACAGACCACAGAAGACATATATATGTCTTCTATATTTATATATAATAGAAGACAAATATATACATAGAGAAGGTCTGTTTCTCTGCAGAACTCTGATGAGTATGCCTTCTAATGAAAACTCTCAAGAGTCTGAGTGACCTATAGAAGCAAATGATAAAAATAATAGAAAAATAAAACCCACAGGAAATCCCTCTGATAGGGTTTGGCTGTGTCCCCACCCAAATGTCATCTTGAATGGTAGCTCCGACAATTCCCATTGTTGTGGGAGGGACCTGGTGGGAGGTAATTAAGTCATGGGGCAGGTCTTTCCTGTGCTATTCTCGTGATTAGTGAATAAGTCTCACAAGATCTGATGGTTTTATAAAGGGGGGTTTCCCTGCACAAGTTCTCTTCTCTTGTCTGCCACCATGTGAGACCTGCCCTTCACCTTCTGCCATGACTGTGAGCCCTCCCCAGCTAAGTGGAACTGTGAGTCCATCAAACCTCTTTCTTTTGTAAATTGCCCAGTCACAGGTGTGTCTTTATCAGCAGTATGAAAATGGACTGATACACCCTTTCACCCTTTACCCTTACTTTTAAGGCCTGCCAAGAGGAGAAAGCTCTGTAATTAACCTTCAATCCTTGTAGTGATTCCTGGCAGAAATTCTAATTCAGTCCAGTGACTAGCCAGGCACTATGCAAGGTTCTGGGCAGCCACCCAGCTGCTATAGAAAGGGCCAACAGCTGGCGGAAAATGAAGAGAAGCAAAGAACCCAACAACTCAGGGTCTTGACTGAGAAATTCCTGAAGAAGCGACGGTCTACTGAACCAATCTCTAGTGCAGTGGCACAATCTCGGCTCACTACAACCTCCGCCTCCCAGATCCAAGCAATTCTCCTGCCTCAGCCTCCCGAGTAGCTTGGACTACAGGTGTGTGCCACCATGCCTGGCTAATGTATTTTTAGTAGAGACGGGGTTTCACCATGTTGGCCAGGCAGATCTTGAACTCCTGACCTCAGGTGATCCACCCACCTTGGCCTCCCAAAGTTCTGGGATTACAGGTGTGAGCCACCATGACCAGCCAAGCTAAACACTTTCAGAGCACCTAAGGCAGGAACTGACACTGTGACAGTGGTAATAAAGGAGGACTTTAAGGATTAAATGAAGTTTTCTAACTGTCTGTGTCCACAGAGGGAAAAGTTCTTTTCCACCTCGACACTACTTACTTCGGCAGCGTTTCCCATCCTCAGCAAGCCGGAATCCCTCCAAGCACTTGCATGTGTATGAGTCCTCACTGCTCACACAAATGTGTTCACAGCCATGGTCTACTGCTTGGCAGACATCTTTCCCTGAAGACAGGAGAGCAAGTTACAACAATTTCACCAACATACATTTCACATGGACTTCACTTTGGAGGACCCGTCCACTAGAGTAAGCCACTAGACTCTACTGCCACCTGAGCTTGGTGATCCATGGGGCAGAAAGATACAATTGAGAACAAAGTTTAGTGGCTCTGATTCAGGCTAACTCAAACTGTTTCACTGTCTTCACTATCATCATTCACCAGCACTACTTTAGTGTTAAAATGCAGTCCATTGGCCGGGTGCAGTGGCTCACGCCTGTAATCCCAGCACCTTGGGAGGCTGAGGCAGGCCGATCACGAGGACAAGAGATGGAGACCATCCCGGCCAACATGGTGAAACCCCGTCTCTACTTAAAATACAAAAAATTAGCTGGGTGTGGTGGCGCATGCCTGTAGTCCCAGCTGCTTGAGAGGCTGAGGCAGGAGAATCACTTGCACCCAGGAGGCGGAGGTTGCAGTGAGCTGAGATTGGCCACTGCACTCCAGCCTGGCAGCAGAGCGAGACTCCGTCTCAAAAAAAAAAAATGCAGTCCATCATTAGCTTTCTGTAGACATAGTTACTGACATGAGAATGGAAACACTGTTGATACAATTCCTCAGGCGATTAAACCTCAATTTAGATTAGCGGCACTAAAATCTAACTTTGGTTTTGTCCCTGACATCGTGTATGAGTTAGGAGAATCACTTAACTTCTTGTAGTCTTAGCTTTGCTGTCTAAAAAATGAGAGCAATTACTCCAGTTACCCATCTTTTCTTCCAAAAGTGTCAACATGAGTTGCTCTTTATAAAGTGCTTTAAGAAGTTTGAGAAAAAGATAACTTATAGGGATGGAAATCAGGGTCACACACTCCCCTTTGGTTATTCAGAGACGTGTCTTGAGATTTACCGCAGCAGTTCACTCTAAGGCTGCTCGTCCTGGGCAGGCTAGCTGCAGCCCTATCTAAGAGGCTTTGCCTTCTGAAACATAAAAATGGCTTCACAAGGTGCCCTCTGGGAGGGATTTGTGCTACCAGAAATAACAACAACAACATTATTAAAGATAGATAAGCAGAGAGGCTTAGAGAGTTAGGCAATTTTCCCAGCTAATAAATGGCAGAGACAGAAGTTGACTGAATCTTGGATTTCTGACTGTACATATTTCCACTGGAGCATATTGCCAAACCACTGTTTCTTGCCACACAGCATGGAAATGAAGAACTTCAGTAGCAGCTCTGGTGTTAACTTCTTTCGTTTGTCCATTTTTTTTTAATAGACTTTATTTTTTAGGACAGTTTTAGATTTACACAAAAATTGAGAAGACAGCACAGAGGATTGCCACATACCCTACATCTGGTTTTCCCTATTGTTAACATCTCACCTTAGTATGGTCCATTTGTTATTATTAATAAACCCACATTGACACGTGATTATTAACTGAAGTCTATATATGTGTGTGTGTGTATATATATATATATATATATATATATATATATATATATCTGCTTATCTATCTTTAATAATGTTGTTATTTCTGGTAGCACAAATCCCTCCCAGAGGGCACCTTGTGAAGCCATTTTTACATTCAGAAGGCAAAAAATATATATGTATACACACACACACACACACACACACACACATTTTGTTTTTAATTGAGACTGAGTTTTGCTCTTGTTGCCCAGGCTGGAGTGCAATGGCACGATCTCGGCTCACTGCAACCTCCACCTCCCAGGTTCAAGCAATTCTCCTGCCTCAGCCTCCCAAGTAGTTGGGATTACAGGCATGCACCACCACACCTGGCTAATTTTGTATTTTTAGTAGAGACAGGGTTTCTCCATGTTGGTCAGGCTGGTCTCGAGCTCCCAACCTCAGGCGATCCACCCATCCTTGCCTCCCAAAGTGCTGGGATTACAGGCATGAGCTACCCCGCCTGGCCCAAGTCTATACTTTATTTACATTTACTTAGTTTTTCTTTTTCTTTGTTTTGAGACAGAGTTTTGCTCTGTCATCCAGGCTGGAGTGCAGTGGTGCAGTCTTGGCTCACTGCAACCTCTACCTCCTGGGTTCAAGTGATTCTCCTGCCTCAGCCTCCTCAGTAGTTGGGATTACAGGCATCTGCCACCATGCCCGGCTAATTTTTGTCTTTTTAGTTGAGACAGTGTTTCACCATGTTGGTCAGACTGATCTTGAACTCCTGACCTCATGATCTGCCCATCTTGGCCTCCCAAAGTGCTGGGATTACAGGCGTGAGCCACCGGGCCCTGCCTTAGTTTTTCCCTAATGTTGTTTTTCTCTTTCAGGGTCTTATCCAGGACACTACATTACATTTTACTGTGTGGCATTGACACCTGAGAGGAACTGAGGTATACAGAGATGAGCATAGCGATTTCACACAGTGGTCTGGCATAGCAGTAGGAGCCACCTCCAGTACAAACTTACTTCTGCAGGTTTTTCCATCTTCACGGAGTATGTACCCTTCAAAGCACTGGCACACAAACGAATCTTCACTGCTTACACACGAATGTTCACAGCCGTGGTCCCCCAGAGCACAAGAGTCCAATTCTGAGAATCAAATGGGAATTGGAGAAACAGAAGAAGAAAATGACTCATACATTAGTGGCTTATTCAATCATAAAAGACATTTCAGACACCTTGAATTAAAACAGTGCCTTATCCTACAGTGCACATTTCAGAACAGAAGGCATGTCTAGGAGCAAAAATTCTTTTTTGCGACAGGGTCTCACTCTGTCGCCCAGGCTGGAGTGTAGCGATGCAGTCTCAACTCACTGCAGCCTCCACCTCCCGGGCTAAAGTGATCCTCCCACCTCAGCCTCCTGGGTAGCTGGGACTACAAGTGTGCACCACCACACCTGGCTAATTTTTTGTAGAGACGGGGTTTCGCCATGTTGCCCAGGCTGGTCTCGAACTCCTGGGCTCAAGCAGTCCACCCACCTTGGACTCCCAAAGTGAGCAAAAATTTTTAATATATACATGGCACATAAAAATCAAACAATATAATCATCTCCACAAGAAAAATGAACAAAAACATGAGAATACAAGTTACAGAATGAGAGATAAATTACTTATGAATATTAGAAAATAAGATTAACCTCTAGCTATTACATAGCTATAATATCAATGTATTTACATATCTACTTATGTATTTATGTGTGTATATATGCTGGTCTTTTTTGCTGATAATGCAACTGGCTGGCCATAGAGGTGAGGTGTTTGTTTTCCCCTACCATGAATTTATACTACTACTACTACATATATATATATATGTTTTTGAGATGGCATCTTGCTCTGTCGCCCAGGCTGGAGTGCAGTGGTGCGATCTCAGCTCACTGCAACCTCCAACTCCAAGTAGCTGGGATTACAGGTGCATGCCACTACACCCAGCTAACTGTTTTGTATTTTTAGTGGAGATGGAGTTTTACTATGTTGGCCAGGCTGGTTTTAAACTCCTGACCTCAAGTGATCAGCCCACCTTGGCCTCCCAAAGTGCTGGGATTACAGGCATGAGCCACCGCACCCTGTCATGTATATATGTATCTATTATACTTAGGTGACCCATTCATTCATGTATTCATTCAGTTCACAAATATTTTGTGAGTCCCTCTGATGAGCCAGGCACTGTTTTAGTCTCGAGATATAGCAATGAACAAAACAAAGTTTCTGCTTTTGTGACACATTTGGCAGCAGGTGTCAGGGAAGAGGGATGCATAGAAAACAGATAAATATGTGAAATATTATGGGGAAAAAGTGCTATGGAGGAAGAGCAGGACAGAAGGACGGAGAGTGGCTGCTGGGCGGGGAGTAGGGAGAACTTGTTTTTTTTCACTTTCATTTCTGAAAGTGAACTCCATCCTTTCAGATTGAGTAGAATTCCTACAATGGACATGAGTCAGTTATTAAACAAAGGTCCCAAAGCAGATAATGACTTTTATTTTATTTATTTATTTAGAGATGGAGTCTTGCTCTGTCGTCCAGGCTGGAGTGCAGTGGCACAACCTTGGCTCACTGCAACCTCCGCCTCCAGGATTCAAGCAACGCTCCTGCCTCAGCCTCCTGAGTAGCTCGGACTACAGGCACACGCCACCACACCTGGCTAATTTTTGTATTTTTAGTAGAGATGGGGTTTCACCATGTTGGCCAGGCTGGTCTCAAACTCCTGACCTCAGGTAATCGGCCTGCCTCGGCCTCCCAAAGTACTGTGATTACAGGCGTGAGCCACCATGCCCGGCCTAGATAATGACTTGTATAATCAGGCACAAAACACACACTTTTTTTTTGGTTAAGCATCTTTGCAGTAGCTCTCTGGAGAGACCTCCTTGGAACCACCTTTGGATTAGTTAGGGCAGCTATTGTTATTCTCACTCACGAGCTAGGGAAACTAAGGGCTGGGAAGGCTAATGGCTTGTCAAGACCGACTGTTAACGAGGAAGAACCAGACTAAAAATGTAATCTTACAAATAAATCCCTGTTTTTTCTGACTATACTGCATTGCTATATTCTAAAGCAAGATTTCGAACATGAAGGGAATTCTGCCTGTCTTTCTCTGGGCAGAAGCACTGCCAAAATCTCTGAAGAACTGGAAAAGGTTGATAACTGCAATTACAGCTGCAGAGGAGGCTTAAGGCCGGGTTGGACCCTCCTGCCTGCCCTGAACATGACTTATGTTTCTCAGCAAATTCTAGACTCACTATTAATGCAGAGCATTTCCTGATGGCTTGGGTAGTTCCTCATGCAGTGTAAGAGTGGAAAGTACAACTGAGTGATTCATAATACAGACAACTGGCTTGCTATGGAGGTGAGGTGTTTTTTGTTTCCCCTGCCATGAATTTATAATACTACTACTCCATTTTCCATGATAATAAAATAGCTAAAGCTCTTTCATGTCAGCCTTGTTAAGCGATAATCCAGACAGACCACTCTGAGCACACCCTTCCTTCCTGGAGCTTCCCTTGTGCCCAGTTCTATCCTCTTAGCTTCAGCTCAGGCTCTTTTTTTTTGAGACAGAGTCTTGCTCTGTCACCCAGGCTGGAGTGCAGTGGTGTCATCAGGGTTCATTGCAGCCTCAACTGTGGCTCATGTGATCCTCCCACCTTAGCCTGCTGAGTAGCTGGGACTACAGGGGCACTATGCTTAGCTAGTTTTCATATTTTTTGTAGAGACAGGGTCCCACTATGTTGCCCAGGCTGGTCCTGAATTTCTGGCCTCAGGTGATCCTCCTGCTTTGCCCTCCCAAAGTGCTGGGATTACAGGCATGAGCCACCACACTGGATCTGTAATGGATATTCTTGTGCATTATAGTTTTACATACAATGTGGAGGCATATCTGAAAGTTACACATCCAGAAGCAGAATTGCCTAGGTAAAGGGTATGAGTATTTAAAGGCAGATAAATATTTCCAAATCATCCTCCAAAGAGATTATTTCAATCTCTACTCTCACCAACAATGTAAGACAATCTCTGTTTCTGTTTCTGATTCAGAGTTTCTGGGGTGCTGCCTGAGCCTTTATATTTTTTCCAAGTCCCATGGATGATTTCGATGAATCATCAGAGGTGAGATGTTGGCAGTGGCCATAATTCCTGGTGCCTAACAGACCCCTAGGAAAGACCCGTTGAGCAAAAGGAAACATTTTTTTTTTTTTTTGAGACAAAGTCTCACTCTGTCACCCAGACTAGAGTGCAATGGAGTGATCTCAGTTCACCGCAACTCCGCCTCCTGGCTTCAAGTGATTCTCCTGCCTCAGCCTCCCAAATAGCTGGAGGTATAGGCATGTGCCACCACTCCTGGCTAATTTTGTATTTTTAGTAGAGACAAAGTTTTGCCATGTTGATCAGGCTGGTCTTGAATTCCTGACCTCAGGTGATCCACCCGCCTTGGCCTCCCAAAGTGCTAGGATTACAAGCATGAGCCACCATGCCCAACCTATTTCTTCCATTTTCTATTCTGAAAATTGAGGGTAATTAGATCCACCTAACAGGGCTTTTGTGTAGATGTTTTTAATAAGACCCCATGGAGTATGTGGCTGCTGTGGCCAGCTAGGCTTCCCACTCCCCCCAGCAAGCCCACCTTGCAAAATGCATGACTCACATTTGTTCAGCCAAGTGTCCAGTTTCTGCCTGTCAGGGATGTTCTGGGCCACTTATTAATTCAAAGAACCATGGATGGGAAATTAGAGAATGCCAAAGGTGGACAACAGTTAACCTCCTGACCACAGGCACTAGCTTTCTATCCACCAAGTCTGGAAATCAACATGGCGTCAGTTTCTCCCTAGGGCAAAGATACTCCCCTATAGGAAAATGATTCAGTGGTCCCCTACCAGGCAAAGAGAGCTGCCACCCCTGACTCACTACCACGGGGTATCTTCAGCCTGGGAGACTATGGTGGGCACCACAGTAAGTTCATTCATTCAGCAAGTGCTTACAAAGCACTTATCTGAGCCAGGCAATATCCTTGTTTGGGGGCTGGAAGTTCATCTTATTGGAGATGAAGCAGTCCAACCCCTTCATTAGACATGAGAAGGCTGGGTGCGGTGGCTCACGCCTGTAATTCCAACACTTTGGGAGGCGAGGCTGGCAGATCATCTGAGGTCAGGAGTTCAAGACCAGCCTGACCAACATGATGAAACCCCATCTCTATAAAAACAAACAAAAAATTAGCCGGGCAAGATGGCGAGTGCCTATAGTTCCAGCTACTTGGGAGGGTGGGGCAGAAGAATTGCTTGAACCCTGGAGGCAGAGGTTGCAGTGAGCTGAGATCACACAACTGCACTTCAGCCTGGGCACTCCAGCCTGGGCAACAGAGCGAGACTTCATCTAAAAAAAAAAAAGGAGAATGTCTGATAGTCAGAGGGGAAGAGACTTTCCCAATGTCCCTTAACCTTCAGAGGTGACTGGTCTTAGCTGTCCTGAGGGCAGAGATGGGACTATATCCACTATATCCAAGTCTGTCACCTCCATGTCCCTGGTCCAGCTGCACATCCACTGATCATCCTAACTTAAGAGGGTGTGCTGAGACAGCCTGGAAGATTCTCAGAAGACAAACTAGACAAAAATCATTTTCTCAAGGGAGGCCGGCCAGGAAGTCTCTCGTACCTCTCCAGGCTGTAGGTGGGTGATGGGTCCCACCGGCATCCCCAGGCTTGACTCTCGCCTGCCTCCCTCTCGTACTCAGTACCTCATTCTCAGAGCACGGAACTTCCTGCAGTTCACTCTCTGGCCCCTAGGGAAGCGTTTCCCCTCCATCTCTGGCTGGCTCACTGTACTCGCTCTCTGGGTGTCGGATCAAACATCTTTCTCTAGACTAGGGGAGACTCCCGCAGCACCTTCCTTCCCACATCACTATGCGCACCACGTGGAATGGTTGCTCCATCTGTTATCCTTCTTTCCCAAGAAGCTTTAAATGCTGTCAGGGTGCAAGCGGAATCTGTGTCAAGCCCAAAGATCCCCAGCACCCTGCACACTGCAGGTACACAGTAAATATTTGTAGACAATGAGGGTGAAGGAACCAAGCGCTTAAGGAAGTACCTAGATTCAAACTGAGAGGAGAGTAAAGAGAGACTCCATTAGGAATCATCGCTTAAGTGAAATAGGTGGGAGGACGTATGAGAAATCTCAAGAGGGAGGAAGAAAATGTTTTCCCTCTCAAAGAAGGGTTCTCTTCCTTTTACACATAAGGACCCAGGCCTATGTATTTAATTTAACCCTCATCATGAATGAAATCTCCGGCGTGTGCTCAGGATGGTTAGAAGTTTTAGGATGTAGCACAGGTCTTTAGGGTCCATGTCTAGCAGCCCTGCATGCTGACACAGGTGAGTCACATATGTCTGTGGCACA
This sequence comes from Plecturocebus donacophilus, assembly GCA_004027715.1. Taxonomy (NCBI): domain Eukaryota; kingdom Metazoa; phylum Chordata; class Mammalia; order Primates; family Pitheciidae; genus Plecturocebus; species Plecturocebus donacophilus. The sequence continues at coordinate 27,980 of PVKP010017008.1, forward strand.
GTAACTCTAGGGCAGCGTGTTCTGTGGACCTGCACATCTGCCATGATGACAGACAGCAATCCTGTGTCTGGGACTCCACATAAGACATTGTTAAAACCAACCCCAACCCCAGAGAGAGAAAGCCACAGCGGCCATCTGTCAAGACAGTAACCGACAGATAGAATTACACTGCTTCCTGGCTTTTCTCGTAATAAAACTAGGAGGAGCCAATCCTTTGCTAGGCTTTTTCTCAGACAAACCAAGCAGCAGCTGAATTGAGATGTACTTTTCCAGGGCATCTCACACTGGGCGAGAGATCCTGAAATCAGGGGACTCGGGCTCTGGTCCTGGCTCTGCCGCTGATTCCCCGACCAGGGCCGGCTTGGAGGCATCAGTTTCCTCCCTGTGTCCATTTCCCACAAAATAAGGGAAAATCTCTAACTTCCTTCTGTTGCATCAAGCCTGTAATGTGAATACACGAGAGTGAGGGTGGCTGTCCCCTACTCCCTGCTACAGACTGTTTCCCCAAAATTCACATCTGAATCCCTAACCCCTGATGTGATGGTATTTGGAGGTGGAGTCTGGGAGGTAATTAGGTTTAGATGGGGTCGTGAGGGCAGGATCCTGACCTGATAGGATTAGTGTTTTTATAAGAAGAGACACCAGAGAGCTTGCCTGCACTCTTTTGCTCTCTCACCCCCTACAGCCCATGCAATATGAAGACACAGCTGGATGCTAGCTGGCTGTAAACCAGGAAGAAGGCCCTCACCAGAGCCCAGCCAGGCCAGCACCTCACCAGAGCCCAGCCAGGCCAGATCCTGGACTTCCAGCCTCCAGAACTGTGAGAAATAAATTTCTGTGGTTAAGAAACAATATTCAGTCTATGGTATTTTGTGATGGGAGCCCGAGTAGACTAAGACACTCCCCTAGCCTTGCCTAGGGCTGCCTCAGCCTCGGAAGGCCAAGCTCAGGTCCTCAGGTAGCCTAACAGGCCTGCACAGATCTGCCCGGGATAGCTGGACTGGGAGTATGGCCACTAGTGATCCCCCAGTGCCCTAGGTTGACAGCTCTGATTCGCTTGCAGAAGGGAGGGTCCCCTCCTACGACAGCCCTTGGACTCCTGAGTCCAGCCCCCTTCCAGAGTTGTGCATCTCTGGGGCCCCTCCAAGGAGAGCAGGACTGGCCCTAGGAGATGAGTCTCCAGGCAGCAATGCCAGGAGCTCCCTTCCGAGTCTCCTCAGTGCAGAGGTTTCTGATGCTGGAGGGTAGACAAGAAGAGGAATCCCTTAGGGGTCATGGCAGTCTGCAAGTTCACACAGCACTGCAACAGCAGTCTCTCTGGGCCACACAATGGTCTTCAAAGGCAGCAGTGACTATTCTCAGTTTAGAGACGAGCAGTCAGACCCCAAAAGGGCCAATTCCCTTGCCTAGGGTAGAAGTGACGTGATTTAAACACAGTCTTTGGGCTTCCAGTGCAGTACTCTTTCTGCTCTGCCACACGGTTTCTCAGACCTGTGCACAGAGAGCTGCAGGGCGAGGCCGGGCAGGAGACCTCGCGGAGAGGCCTCAGCAGAGCCTGGGCTGGGAGGAGGAGAGGAGAGTCTATCAGGTGGGGGAGGAGGTTGCCCATGGGGGTGACACTGGGGTGGGCTGGAAGGCACAGGGCCTGCTCAGAGGATAAGGGACTTGCCAATTTGGCTGAAGAACAAGAGGCTTCAGGAGGATCTGGGGCGAGGCTAAAGAAGTGGAAGAGGGGGCTCTACATGCTGCCAAATCAAGGAGCGCAACGGAAATTTATTCTGGGAGACAGTGGGAAGCCACTGAAGGCTATCAAGTGGGGAGTGGACCCTGCGCCGGGGCCATGGCACAAGCAGACAAGTGGCCTCTGTCCACTCACGCTTCCAGTCGCTTTGTGTTGGCCTCTGACCTCCAACTCCAGGAGCTTGCAGGCCAGTGGGCAGTGTGCTCCATGTACATCAAGCCTGTGGAGTCTTTCTCAATGCTGGGATGCCCTTGTACAAGGTCCATCTCAGGGAGATGTCTAGAGAGGGAAGGAGTCCTCTCAGCTGCAGCTGGTACAAGAGATTGCCTCATCCCTTCCCCTCCACACCCTGAGTCTGGGCATCTGTCAGAGGTAAGAGGGCTGCTAGGGAGCATCTGGGAAAGCAGAGCTTGGAATCGGGGGCTGGAGCAAGGGAGGGGACATCACTCCAGAGGCAGGGAGCCCAAGGTGCCTGAAGGAGTAGGGGGATGGCAGTGCCCATTTCATCCCTGGGCCGCAGGAGCCCCTCCATACCTTAGAGAACTTTCCAGAAGATAAGTGACACATCCTTTTTTTAAAAAATTAGAGACAGAGTTTCGCCATGTTAGCCAGGATGGTCTTGATCTCCTGACCTCATGATCCGCCTGCCTTGGCCTCCCAAAGTGCTGGGATTACAGGTGTGAGCCACTGCACCCGGCCGAGTGGCACATTCTTAAGACCACTTGCTGTCAAAGCTCTAAGTGAAGGCTGCCTCTGTAAAGAACCAAGGACACTATTATATGCTGAGCCAGGCCTGGCTGATACCCAACAGGCTTTACCAAAAAGGTACAGTCATGCTGTCTGGCTCTTTGTCATCTGGAGTAGAGCTGGGGAACATACATCCCAACCTCCAGTTAGCTGTGGCCACACTGAAAACCAAGCCCATTATTACAGGACAGAACAGTCAGAATGAATCATTCTGGGGCAGGCAGAAAGTCTTCAATTAGGGAAATAGCTCAACGCATACGTATCAGCTGGTGAGTTAAACGCATCTCTCATGTACGGTTCCTGAAGACAATTTTAACTTACCTGATTATCTCGCAAGTTCTCATCTACACACAACCATATACAAATAGCAAAATTCACTATTCATTGCATTGTTGGACATTTACTCATTAGATGGTTCCACTGTGCCATTGGTTAGAAACCCACTTTAAATGAGAAAATGGGCAACACTTAAAATTGGCTGAGTCATAACCCAGATGTGGACCTGGGCAGGGGAGAGAAAGGCGCACATGATTCAAAGGAGATGGGACTGCATTTATTTAGAAGGGCTCATGAGAATTTCTTAGAGGTCCTGCAACCAGCCTTTTTTATTGTTGAGATGGAGTTTTGCTCTTGTTGCCCAGGCTGGAGTGCAATGGCTTGACGGCTCACCACAACCCCTGCCTCCCTGGTTCAAGAGATTCTCCTGCGTCAGCTTTCCAGGTAGCTGGGATTACAGGCATGTGCCACCACGCTCAGCTAATTTTGTATTTTCAGTAGAGACGGGGTTTCACCATGTTGGTCAGGCTGGTCTTGAACTCCCAACCTCAGGTGATCAGCCCGCCTTGGCTTCCCAAAGTGCTGGGATTACAGGCATGAGCCACCATACCCAGTCCTGCAACCATCTTAGTTAGTTCTTGATTATCACAGGAATGAGGTGGACAGAAGGACATGAATAATCTAAAATGATGGTGCATTAAACTAACCAGCAAACCCCTTGCATCTGGCTTTGGCGTGCAGTCAATGTCCCTGCGATTCGACACACCCTTTCTGCATCCCCTGTGCCCGATCCCTCCCCGAGCTGGCTGCAGCAGCAGTCTGGGAGGCAGGTGGGCAGGGAGCCACCGAGAGCTATAACATGGATAACCCATCTGCTGAGATTCAAGAATCTGTCCCAAACTGGAAATACTTTCTCACAGACAGCATTGAGAGGCACACCCGGCTGTGCAGCCAGCTCATCTGCCTAGATGAATGGATGATATAAAAAGGTGGATAAATTAGGTTGTGCCTACAATTGTACCAGTGCTCAGCGAACTTGGCCCTATAACTAGAAAGACCAGCAGGCTGGGGAAGGTAAATTATGGTCCTTTTCTTCCATTTCGGATCCCTTCTCTCAAAATGACTATATTTTAATTCTTTACCTTGGTCCATTTGGAAACAGAATTGCAGGGCAACGAACACAGCAGCATTCTTCAGTGAAGGAGGGAAGGAGGTCTGGGAGGATTTTTTTAAGAAATGGAGACAGGAGTTGAGACCAGCTGCAAGGAAATGTTACCCAGGACCTATCACTGCCAGCCTCACCATGTGCTGTGAGGTCACCGGGATCAGAAAGCAGGGCAAAGGCTTTCTCAGGAGCATCCTCTTCTCCCAGGACTGACTTTGGAATCACACCCAGCAGAATCTGAACCCACCACTTACTAGCTGGCGACCTTAGGCTCTTAATTTGAGCTGCAGTTTCCTCATCTGTCCCTTGAATGCAACAGCATGTGTGCTTAGCACAGTGCCCAGCACGCAGCCAGCAGTTCAGCAGTCAGTGAGGGGTCCACATTATTATTATTCATGTGCCATACTAGCTAGCTGGGGTAGGGCAGAGAGAGCTGAGGACTAGGGCTCTGTCCAGCTTCAGAATGGCAGGGAGGTGGGCTGTGGAAACAGCAAAGAGCTGCTTCAGGGGTTGAGGGAAGGAAGTTTGAGGGGAGGGGGAGGAGCAGCCACCAAGGCTCAATGGCTAAGAGATGCTGTCACACACATTCACTTGGGCCCAGCAAAGCCTGGAGACAGGACATACAGGCACACGCACGCGTATGCGTGGGCAGCACACACACGCGTATGCGTTGGCAACATACCCACACCCACAGTCCAGTTTGTCCTTTACTTACTTGCACACGTCTTCCCATCGCTGCGGAGCACGTGTCTGTCAGGACACTGACAAGCAAAGGATCTGTCTGTGTTGACACAGGAGTATTCACAACCGTGGTCACTCAGCAAGCAGTAATCCACCCCTGTAAAATGGAAAGGCAGGCAGTCCTCCATCAGTGAGACCTCTGGGCTATGGTGATGGGATCAAGTGACCATCAAGCTCACCCCACCCTCCCTTGAAGGCATGCATTTCCCATGGACATCCCCACTGTCTCCTGGAGCAGAGCAAGGGGGCAGGGAAGAGGTGCTCAAGCGTGACCTGCCACCCTCTGCAGTCACATAGGTTTCACTCCTGGTACAAACTTTGCCCTAGGAGGAGAGGAGCGTGGAGGGACTCACGGGAGCAGGTCTTGAGGTCCTCATTGATGAGGAAGCCTTCTGAGCACTGGCAGACGAAGGACTCCTCTGTGTTCAGACACAGTTGCTCACAGCCATGGTCCTGTTGTGCACAGTGGTCCACCCCTGCATTTGTTACACACACGAAAGCATAGAGGAGCCGAGGGGACAACACCCCACCAGCAACCGCGATTCAAAAACAAAACTGGAGACATAACGAGCCACGGGGAAGCTGTCATTCTACCCCCCGTCCCTGGCCCCTCTAGAAAATCAGCCTGGCTTGTTGGTTTTCCTTCCCTTTTCACCCAGGCTGGAGTGCAGTGGTGAGATCTCACTGCAACCTCTGCCTTCTGGGTGCAAGCGATTCTGCTGCCTCAGGCTCCAGTAGTTGGGATTACAGGTGCTCGACACCACGCCCAGCCTTTTTTCCCATTTCTTTATTTGAAGAGTAAAGCGTACAACCCCAACGGCTGGGAAATGCTATCCCTGTTGATGACAGCGGCACTCTGCCAGGGCCATGGCGCACAGAATCTACAGTCTCAGGGCGCCTCTGAGAGCAGGTGCAATTCCCATGTCACAGAGGGGAAGGTGAGGCTCAGGAAGGTCACGGTCAAAACCACATAGCTGATAGAGCAGTGCTCAGAATGCAGGTTCTGGCATCAAACCTGGGCTCACGTCACACCTCTTCCACTTCCTAGCTATGGACGCTGGGCAGTCCCATGGCCTCCTGGCCATGGTTTTCTGACTTGTGAATGTGGAAGAAGATGGCTGCTTTCTTATAGGAATAGGGTGAGAATAAGAGTTGATTCACGTAAAGCGCTCAGAACAGTAGCTAGCATACAGCAACCACTTAATGAACACACTATTATTATCAATTAGTACTGAGTAATAATTAGTTGTATAGTTTCATTTCTAAATGAAAATGAAAAAGAATTGTCCTTCTCAGTGAAATCAATTTTGATTTTTTTTTTTTTTACCCCCATCATCAGGACATCCAGATTCAAAAAACAAACCAAAGCCTGGGCCTGCATGTGTGGCCCATCCTGGCATCAGAACACTGCACAGCTGGTCCTCCGGGCAGCAAGCACCGAAGGCTAATGAACACACAGCTGCGGTGGACAGCTCCCACTAACAGCCCTGCAGACTGCCTCCCAGGCTTCCCTTATGGAGAAAATGCACCTCCAGAGACTGGACAGACACTGGAGGCCTTGTGCAAGGCTGCCAAGTAGGCCTCTTGACTCCCGCAGAGCCTGGGACTGGTGCCTTCTGGAACATTCCACCAGTGGATGCACCTCCTGTGAATACTTGCTGGACCTTGGGAGCTACATGCCTGTGTTTACATCCTGGCATTGCCATTTACTAGTACAGGACCCCAGGACAGTGACTTAATCCCTTTGTGCCACAGTTTCCCCTTCTTTAAATAGGGACAAGAATGTGGGTGCCTAGTAGGGCAGCTGTGAGGATGCAGTGAGTTTATGCAGAGAAGGTGCTCAGGGCATTGCCAGCACAGAGTGAGTGCCTCAGAAGGGCTTGCTGTTTTTATAGCCTGGGCTCCCTGATCCCTAAGGGAAAGCAGAATCCCATGGCTTTCTCTAAGAACTGCAAGGCAAAAATGGCTTGGTTTATACTGGCTTAGAGTTGACTAGACCCCAGAGAGCATGGAGGATCCCAATCTCTTGTGGTTCATCATTAGAGCTCTTCTGGCCCCCAGAGGCATGCTGGGAGGGGCAGTCAGGCCATTTCCCTGGTGACCTGCATGGGCTTGGCCAGGTCAGGCCCACCTGCCCTGGGAAAACTGCCAGGGCTATCAGCTGGCAGACCTGACACTCCAGGAAACAGGCAGGATATGCTCAGACCCATGGTCACCAGGGCATCTCCTGTTAATGGGAGCCCTGCTCCCTGCTGGCCTCTCACTGGACTCAGAGACATGCAGAGGTGATGTACAGCAGGCACTGACTTTGGTACCAACTTTCCAGTTCAAAAGCCCTTTGGCCTCTTTCCAAGATCTGGAGGGAACGGATCTTGGAAAGCAAGCTACAGAGGCTGGTCTGAGGGCAGAGCAAGACACATGGGACTTTCTGTGAAGTCTTATCTTCATTTTCTTGTGTCAGAGCCACAGCGAAGCTCCACTTGGTGATGTAAATGTGTAGGAACTTGCAGGCTCTGCCAGCTGGGTGGCGCCATGGTTTTTTATGAGGCACCGTCCCCACGGGTCCTGGCCAGCAGGGTGGGAGTGCCTGAGTGTGGCTGTGGAGCCTGTGCCCTTGGCATGTGGGAGAGGGGCCCATCTCCGTGACATGGCCCATGCAGAAGGGGCCCTTTGTGTGCCTTTCCACTGAGCAACCCCAGTTGCTCAGAGCAACTGAGATCAGTCCTTATAAAGCCTTAACTGAGGCTGGACGTGGTGGCTCAGGCCTGTAATCCTAGCACTTTGGGAGGCTGAGGTGGGTGGATCACCAAGGTCAGGAGATCAAGACCATCCTGGCTAACATGGTGAAACCCCATCTCTACTAAAAATACAAAAAATTAGCTGGGTGTGGTAGCGTGTGCCTGTAACCCCAGCTACTCGAGAGGCTGAGGCAGGAGAATCACTTGAACCTGGGAGATGGAGGCTGCAGTGAGCCGAGGTCACACCAGTGCACTCCAACCTGGGCGACAGAGTGAGACTTCACTGAGGCACTTGGTTCCTTTGTTCTCTCTGGACACTGGAGGGGCCGTGCTTTCCTGAGGACTTCCCTACACCTCATATTTCATCTGGGAAACTTCCCTGCGGGCCGTGTGGAGTCCAGCGCTCAACAGCTGCACTGTCCTCGCTCACAATCTATCTCTGTCTCCAAAGGGGAGCAGATGTGGGGTTGCTCAGTGGAAAGGCACACAAAGGGCCCCTTCTGCATGGGCCATGTCACGGAGATGGGCCCCTCTCCCACATGCCAAGGGCACAGGCTCCACAGCCACACTCAGGCACTCCCACCCTGCTGGCCAGGACCCGTGGGGACGGTGCCTCATAAAAAACCATGGCGCCGCCCAGCTGGCAGAGCCTGCACGTTCCCACACATTTACATCACCAAGTGGAGCTTCGCTGTGGCTCTGACACAAGAAAATGAAGACAAGCCTTCACAGAAAGTCCCATGTGTCTTGCTCTGCCCTCAGACCAGCCTCTGTAGCTTGCTTTCCAAGATCCGTTCCCTCCAGCCTCTTGTCCCAGTCTGGGGCCGGGCACTGGCCACTCTCACAGGCTCGGCCACAGGCACTGTTCCCCTTAACTAGAAGTGTACCCTATGTCAGGCACCAGGCGAAGATACCAAATGGCTCCTATTTCTCCCTGTAAGAACCCTGTGGGATCAATCCAACTACTAGTTTCACTTTTTGTCATAGATGGGAAATCAAAGCATGGAGAAGGTAAATAACTTGCCCAAGGTCACACACATCTAGTAGGGGGAAGAGGCTGGATTTGAAATCAGGCCTATCTGACCTAGGAAATGCTCTCAACAGCAAATACTAACATTAGTTAACATTTATTGAGTGCTTATGCCTAGCAGCACTGTTCTAAGTAGTTTTACTCCTATTCTCTTTTTTGAGATGGAGTCTCGCTCTATTGCCCAGCCTGGAGTGCAGTGGTGTGATCTCAGTTCACTGCAACCTCCGCCTCCCAGGTTCAAGCATTTGCCTGCCTCAGCCTCCCGAGTAGCTGGGATTACAGGTGTCTACCATCACGCCCAGCTAATTTTTTGTATTTTTAGTAGAGTCAGGGTTTCACCATGTTGGCCAGGCTGTTTTTGAACTCCTGACCTCAAGTGATCTACCTGCCTCGGCTTCTTAAAGTGCTGGGATTACAGGCGTGAGCCACCACACCCGGCCCCTATTAATTCTTTTAATCCTTGCAACCCAACGTGTTGGGTTGGGTAGGTTGACAGTATTAATAGTCACATTCTACGGATGAGGAAACTGAGGATAAGGAAGGCTGCACCTGACAGACCATCAGGAAACCCCAGGGGGCTCCAGACACGACTGGCTGCTAGTGAGCCCTCCTGGCGCCGGTGAGTGGACCCCACCCTCCGTCAGTACCCCGCCCCTAGGGTACACTCACGGCTGCAGGTTTTGCTGTTGGGGTCCAGGGTGTAGCCACGGCGGCAGCGGCAGTAGTAACCCTCCTCCGTGTTGACGCACTCGTGCTCGCAGCCCGGTTTGTTCAGCGCACAGTAGTTGATCCCTGAGGGGAAGAAGGGCAGACCCTCCTTCAGACTCTGGGCTTCTCCCAGGGCGGAGGGCAGCCCCTTGGGGCTCCCACGAGCCCCCGTGGAGAGGGCTGGTGGGTGCTGCCTGCCGAGGTGAGCTGGGACAGATCGTTCATTCATTTGTCCACGAATGAAGTGCCAGGCCCTGAGCTAGATGCGGGGATGTAATGGCGACTAAGATGGAGGCCTGCCTTGAGGCGTTCAGGCTCTGGTAAGGAGGCAGACAAGGGAATGGCAACCATAAGACAATGCAGAGCATAGAGCAGGGGCCTCCCTGAGTCCTGGAGTGAGGGGGTCTTCCCAGGGGAGACGAGGCCAACTGGAGGCCCCAGGGAGGAGGAGGAGTTCCATAGGCAAGGTGGGTCCAAAGGAAGGAGAACGTGAGGACTCGGGGATAGCAAACACAAACACCCAGGGATGAGGGGACAGCAAACACAAATGCTTGGGGATGAGAGGACAGTGAACACAAACTCCTGGGGATGAGGGGACAGTGAACACAAACTCCTGGGGATGGGGGGACAGTGAACACAAACTCCTGGGGATGGGGGGACAGTGAACACAAACTCCTGGGGATGGGGGTCAGTGAACACAAACTCCTGAGGATGAGGGGACAGCCAACACAAGTGCCTGAGCATGAGGGGACAGTGAATGCAAATGCCTGGGGATAAGGGGTCAGCCAACACAAGTGCTTGGGGATTAGGGGACAGTGAACCCAAATGCCAGGGGATGAGGGGCCAGCGAACACAAATGCCTGGGGATGAGGGGACAGTGAACACAAATGCCAGGGGATGAGGGCAAGGGGCACGCTGAGGGAGCTGTGAGAAGCTGAGTATGGCTGGAGTGTGAGGAGAGAGATGAGGCTGGGAGGCAGAGGGAGCTGGCCCAGCTGAGCATGGCTGGTCATGCAGAATCTTGCAAGCCCCAGGTTGGAGCAGTGAAGGCTCTGAACAGGTGACTGGAGGTGAGAATGTTGGTGGAGGTGACAAGGCCAGGGTTATGCCTTGAAGAAGACTTTGCAGTAGAGGTGGAAAGGCAGGCAAACTTCACTAAATCTTCAGGAAACCAGGTGCTCTATAGGACAGAGACAACAGCTCCTGCTCTCCGGGAGTTTGTTTAAAAGAGCCTGGTACCTGAAGTATACCTGTGGATTCTCCAGCATTTCCCCCTTTGATGGACAAAGAGCAAGCCAAGGCTCTGTTGAGCTGAACTGAACTAAGTCAATGGCCAAAGAGCTGAGAACTGGGGCGAAGGCCACACTCCCCAGCCGACCTCCTTCCAAGAAAGATGGAAAAGCTCTCTATGCGCATGATGGTAAAAAAAAAAGAAAGATGGAAAAGCTAAGAAAATCCAGTCTCTCTCTCAAGTGAACCTGATCACTAGGGCTCAAAGCATGTAGACAGCTTCTGTCTACAGCGACATCTGACAGTGACATTGAGTAGCATGAGGCAGAATAAACAAAAGGTGATCTTGCAAAATATCCAGCTACTTAGGGAGGCAGGAGTTAGCAGTTTCATGAAGAAGATGCTTCGCCTTGCTCTGTTGAGATCACACTGGCATTGTATCATGGGACTGGAGAAGGGGCATCTCTGATGATGCCCCAGGCTACTGCAGTTCTGTCCTATGGTAAGGTCACTCTATCCACGCTGTGTTTCTGCCAGCAGATGGAAAAACTGTGTCATAACCAGCAGCCAATAAGCAATTCCTTTCCTGGCAGAAAATGCTAAAGCCATAGGACCCCACACATAGCAGGCTCCAGGGGAGACAGAGAACTGGAAAAGGGCATAAAATGAGCTTGTGGGGAGCCTTTATGAGACTGGTGTTTCGGGAAAAGGTCACCACCGACTTCATTGGCTGGGCTGGATCAGTTTAACTGCACAGCATTGTTCTTTTTCTGGGGATGTGGCAGACATTGTTGGTTGTCTTGCCAATAACCATTATCTCATGACCCCCAAGCATGAATCATGGCTGGTCTAAGCCAGCGTGGCAACCATGTTCTTCTTTGTCAATCATTGGTCAAGGGGTGGGAATATGCCCTAGTTCTGGCCAATGAGACATAAGAAGTTTACTGGGGGACCTCTTTTCTTCCTGAAAAGACAAAGGCAGCCGGGTGCAGTGGCTCACACCTGCAATCTCAGCACTTTGAAAGGCCAGGTGGGAAGATCACTTGAGGCCAGGAGTTCGAGACCAGCCCAGCCAACATGGTGAAACCCCACCTCTACTAAAAAACAAAACAAAAACAAAAACAAAATTAGCAGGACACAGTGGCACATGCCTTCAATCCTGGCTACTTGGGAGGCTGAGGCACAAGAATTGCTTGAACCCAGGAGGCGGAGGTCGCAGTGAGCCGAGATTGTGCCACTGTACTCCAGCCCGGGGAAACAGAGCAAGACTCCATATGAAGAAAAAAAAAAAAGACAAAAGTGTATGAAGAGAAATGCTTTTCTCTGTCATCTGTTCTTTTTGCCTTCAAGTCTAGCAGTGTGAAGATATAATGCTAGGAGCTGCAGCAACCATCTTGTAACCACGAGATGACAAGCATGAAGACAAAAATGCAACATGCTTTTTGGCAGAATAGAAAGAAAGAATCTGGGTCCTTGATAATATCACTGAGTCACTGAGCCATCCATAGGACCAACCACCCTTGGACTTGTTAGGTAAAAAGTAGCCAGGTGCGGTGGCTCACGCCTATAATCCTAGCACTCTGGGAGGCCGAAGCGGGCAGATCATGAGGTCAAGAGATGGAGACCATACCGGCCAACGTGGTGAAACCTTGTCTCTACTAAAAATACAAAAATTAGCCGAGCACCCATAATCCCAGCTACTCGGAGGCTGCAGCAGGAGAACTGCTTGAACCCGGGAGGTGGAGGTTGCAGTGAGCTGAGATCGTGCCACTACACTCCAGCCTGGGCAATAAAGCGACACTCCAACTCAAAAACAAAAAAACAGTAAAGTAAATGTCCTTCTGACTTAAGATACCATTAATTGGATTTCCTGTTTTGCGTGATCAAAAAGCACCATAACTGATACAGGGGAAATAATCTAAAATCATAAAATAATGAATACATTTTATTTTTACCATGTATCGCCCCAAAAATTCTTTGAGGAGGCTCACATCCACAAATCACTCGAAGATATGATGTCACCCTCTTGCTTCAGTGGCTCTTTCTTAGCACTGGCTAACCCCTCTATCTTCCTTCATGCTCAGCTCAATGTCATTTTGTCTTCCTGTGTGACCTCCCAGATGAAGTCAGTTCTTTCTACAGGACCTCCCTTTCACAGCATTCATCACAATGCTTATGTAGTGTGTTTTGTATCTGTGATACTTCAAAGTCTCTTTCACTAGAATGGGTTCCGTGAGCAGAAACCATGCCATCTTTATTTTTCTCACTATTAGTGGCAGTCTTATATTAACTTTAGTGATAATAATCATAGCTGCTATCATTTCTTAAACCCTGCTAAATGCCAGATCTGTGCCACCCACTTTACAAACATAACTTCATTTGACCTTGTAAGATATGTGTGATTGTTATCCATATTTCAAAGCTGAGGAATCGGGGTTTAGTGAGGTTAACCACTTGATCAAGACCCACTGCTAGTAAAAACAGAGATGTGAGTGGGACCCAGACCTGAAGGACCCCTCAAAGGGTCTGTTAAAGAATCCGGCTGGGTGCAGTGGCTCATGCCTGTAATCTCAGCACTTTGGGAGGCCAATGTGGGTGGATTAGTTGAAGTCAGGAGTTCAAGACCAGCCTGGCCAACATGGTAAAATACTGCCTCTACTAACAATACAAAAATTAACTGGGCATGGTGGTACACATCTGTAGTCCCAGCTCCTCAGGAAGCTGAGGTGTGAGGATTGCTTGAACACAGGGGATGGAGGTTGCAGTGAGCCAAGATCATGCCACTGTACTCCAGCCTGGGTGACAGAGCGACATTCTGTCTTTAAAAAAATTTAAAAAAAGAATCCACAATGTACCCTCCCAGGTAATTGGTGACTGAAGCTTCCTTCATGCCCAGAGTATGAGCAGAACGCTTGCAGACAGAGTCCATGGAGAGATGGCTGCAGCACGCAGGGCTGGCCTAGAAGAAGAGACATCACCTTACTGTGTCACTGACCCTTGGCACTGTCTCTGGAACTCATTCCTATGTGAGGAGAGGGAGGATATTGTTAGCTGTGTACAGTTTCTGTTCATCTACCTGAAACTCATCAACAACCTCACCTGTGCAGGACATAACTGAGTGCCAGGAAACAAGCCAAGAGCTTCGATGGAGAAAAACAGGCCTGGCAGTAAAACACCAGCCACAGACAGACAGACACAGAACATGAAGGGCCCATAGTCTGGGGCCTGCGGGAATCACTCCACTACATTATCAGGGAAAGGTGAATTATCTTTAGCCAATCATCTCTCTCTCTCTCTTTTTTTTTTTTGAGATAGAGTCTTACTTTGTCACCCAGGCTGGAGTGCAGTGGCGCAATCTCAGCTCACTGCAACCTCCGCCTCCTGGGTTCAAGTGATTCTCCACCTCAGCCTCCTGAGTAGCTGGGACTACAGGTATCTGCCACCACACCTGGCTAATTTTTTTTTTTGTATTTTTTAGTACAGATGGGGTTTCACGATGTTGGCCAGGCTGGTTTCAAACTCCTAACCTCAGGTGATCCACCCACCTCAACCTCCCAAAGTGCTGGGATTACAGGTGTGAGCCACCGTGCCTGGCAGTCAACTCTCTTAAAACCAAGCATTCAGCTACTGTGGAAAACAGCATGGTGGTTCCTCAAAAAATTATATATAGTATTAACTACATGATCCAGCAATTCCACTTCTGGGTATACATACCCAAGTTCACAGCAGTATTAATAAACAAGAGCCAAAAGGTGGAAGCAACCCACGGGTCTATCAAAGGATGAGTAGATAAACGAAGGACAACATACAGATACAATGGAATATTATCCGGCCTTAAAAAGAAAATTCTCACCCGTCCTACAACTGAATGAATCTTGAAAACATTATGTCAAGAAATATAAGCCAGTTACAAAAGGACAAATATTCTATGGTTCCACTTATATGAGGCACCTAGAATAATCAAATTCATAGACAAAAAGTAGATTGGTGGCTGGCTGCTAGGAGATGGAAGAAGGGGAGCTGGGGAATTATTGTTTAATGGGTATAGAGTTTCAGTCTGGGGTGATGAAGTTCTGAAGATTGAAGGTGGTGATGGTTGCACAATAACGTGAATGTGCTTAATACCACTGGACTGTATACTCAAAAATAGTAAAAATGGTACATTCTATGTTATATAGATTTTGCCACAATAAAAATGTGAATGTTGGCCGGGCACGGTGGCTCACGCCTGTAATCCCAGCACTTTGGGAGGCTGAGGTGGGTGGATCACTTGAGGCCAGGAGTTCGAGACCAGTTTGGCCAACATGGTGAAACCTCGTCTCTATTTTAAAAAAAACAAACGCCAATGTTGCTGGGCGAGGTAGCTCACCCCTGTAATCTCAGCACTTTGGGAGGCCGAGGTGGGTGGATCACCTGAGGTCGGGAGTTTGAGACCAGCCTGAGCAACATAGAGAAATCCCATCTCTACTAAAAATATCAAATTAGCGGGGCATGGTGGCACACGCCTGTAATCCCAGCTACTCAGGAGCCTGAGGCAGAAGAATCGCTTGAACCCAGGAGGTGGAGGTGGCGGTGAGCTGAGATCACTCCATTGCACTCCAGCCTGGGCAACAAGAGCAAAACTGTCTCAAAAAAAAAAAAAAAGCCCATGTTGTCTTTAAGAAAGATTTATATTTACACATTTCAAAACAATATATTGTACACAATAAAAAGTATACAATTTTTATTTGTTTAAAAATAAATACTAAAAAGATATACAACTATATCAATTCATATAATAAAAATATAAAAAGGAAAACATTAAAAAAATTAAAATTAGTAAATAAGGTTTCAAGTAATATATATTTTTTAAAAAAGAATGATTTACACATAAGATAGTTCAACTGGAAAGCATTTAGATTCTTAAAGAGGTTGTCACCCAGCAATCTGGCAGACAGTAATCCAAAACTCACCCTCTCTGACCGGGCATGGTGCCTCATGCTGTCATCCCAGCACTTTGGGAGGCTGAGGAGGAAGAATCATTTGAGTCCAGGAGTTTGAGACCAGCCTGGACAACATGGTGAAATGTCGTTTCCACTAAAAATACAAAAACTAATCGGGCGTCATGGCGCACACCTGTAGTCCCAGCTACTCGGGAGGCTGAAGTGAGACCATCACCTGAGCCCAGGAGACGGAGGTTGCAGTGAGCCAAGATTGCTCCACTGCACTCCAACCTGGGTGGTAGAACAAGACTCTTCCTCAAAAAAAAAAAAAAGACCCTTTCCCAAATGATTCCTTTTAGCAGGTTTAACCATTGTTTGCCTTCTCACCACACTTCTATCATATTTCCTTATGTGTGTGCTTCTTAGATATTCACTCACTCATTCATTCACTAAATATTTAGTGAAGACCTACTGTGCATCCTATATCTGGTACCATCATGTTCTGACATGGTACCCACAGGTCAGGCTTGGATGCAACTTAATCTGGTAGGGCCCGGAGTGTTCACTAAAGCTCTGTGGGGTCAGATGGCAGGACTGTCAGACAACAAATCAAACGATCTTTCTGAGTGCTGACTCGTGAAACAGTTGGAGCCCTGAGGAGGTAAGACTGAACTCATGAAAGATCAGTGACCCCAGGCCGTACATTCTGATACCAGCTGAGTACACAGATAGTAAGTTTCTAAAAAACTAGAGCGGCAACAGGGTGTTAAGGCAGGAAGTCGTGTTCCTACAGTTTAGGAAATCCAGGTCCAGAGAAATACAAAGAGGCTGCTCAGGGTCACACAACCAATATAAGTGACATTGCTAAGGCTGAACCTCACGTCTCCTGGCTCAGTCCAACCCATGGGCTTCACACGTCGATTTTTGAGAGTGCTCATCATGGTACCAGAATCAGGGATCCTGGAGCCCAGCAGAGGGAATGCACCCACACCTAATTAGGCCCTATGGCTCTAAATGGGCAGGCAGGGCAATTGTAGTTTCTGTGCTTTGCACTACTGCTTTAATAATTCAGGCCTTAAACTGATGACCGCACTCTCCAGGAGGAGAAATTGTGCCCAGCTGAGGAGCAAGAAGAAATCCTGGCCAAGAGTCTTTTCTTAGTAGAATTCTGCCTTCATCTTTTTCCCCAGTTTAATTTGGATGACATCAAATTCCTTTAAAAAGAGATTTCATATTAGATTTGAAAATTGCCCACATCCATCAACCTCCTATTAAATGTAAATGGCTATATCCTGGGCTGCAGATCTGTAATGCTCAGATCACTCGAGAGACCTCAGGCTTCTAATAATGGACTCCAGATTTTTAAACCCAATTTCTTGGCTACCCTCATCCACATAATGCTCCAGAGAGACAGTGAGCACTTGCTTCCGTTTACAGCTGTCTGTCCTAATGGACTGAGTGCAAGCATGAAGTCAGGGGCCGCTCCTGCAGGCTGACCTCAGGAGTTAGGGCTGGGTTCACAGCAAAGACAATGGAAAATGTAACAATGAGGTGGGACATCGGGTGAGGGCTGATGAGGACATGGGCTTTTAGGAACAAATGTCATGTTTCTTGGATGAAAAAGTAGGGTGCCTGGCTAAAGAGGTGCTATACCCACTGAATATACATGGATGAACACTGGGGTCTCTGGTCTGGGCCACAGCTAGCTTGCAAACAGGCCCACTCAGGGACGAATTTGTAGCGCTCAGACCACTCCCAAATGGTCACTCCCTCTCTACTAGACCTTCTGTTCTCAGCCTTCTTCTTCCCTTGATAATGATGCCTGCCTTGCGCTGGGCCTTCTCTTATTCCAAGTGCCTCTTCAGGAAGGGTGTGGAGGGAGTAGGAGAAGTAAAGGGACTCAGATGATTGGTAATTGATGCAGAACTTCAAGAAAACGTCCTCCACCCCCGGCCCCAAGCCTAACTTGCTTCCTCTTTCCCCTCCATTAGTAACACTTGAGGAAACTTGAAACTGCAACGAACATCTGAGCTGAACCAGATCGAATCACTGCCCACAGAGGAGCTTTGGGTCTGCAAATATGAGTCCACCTGTGAGTGATTTTCCCTGGGTGCAGCCAGTCCCTCACACACCCATCCCTAGCAAAAGGTGTAAATAGCACAGACAGGAGGGGCCAGACCAGAAAAGTTGGCCCTCTGACCTGCTGCAGGCATGTGTGGTCTTATGGAAAATAGCTTATCTAATTGTTTTCACATTTGAATGCTCTCAGTTAAAATTTCCATTTAATGCTTGAATGTGTCCAGGGTTTGTACCCTCGAAAGGTGGTGGGAATAGTTTTATAAGAGAGGCTCAGTTTCAAAATCTAGGATTTGCAACCATCTGCCACTATACACAGTTTAACACTTGCTAGAATGAGTATGCAAGCTAATCTGTGCTATGAGCAGAATGTGACTCATCTGGATTCAGTTAAACAGCTCATGATGCTTTTCAAAAAAGATAGATGTGAAACCTTTGAAAACACAGTCTTGCCATGCAGAATGCTGCTGTATATACCATCAGGAAGAAGTGGGCGAAGGAGCATACAGGAAATTACATCCGTCAATGGAAGCTCCAGAGAGTTCTACAAATGGCATTGTCAGCAGACCCCAAACAATTCAGTGTGCATAAGTGTGGATTGACTAGGGAAAGACTTTCTCAAAAACAATGCATAACTTATACGCCTAGAAAAGGCTATTGTTTCTAATAAGATTGAAGGATTCAAATAATACCTGCAACTTCTTCAGGATGGTACATCATGGAAAGATTCACTTATTCATTCCCATTCAGCAAACACTGTGCACATCTATGAATGTCAAGCACTCTTTGAGCTTTTGAAAATTCAGCAGTGAGAAAAGCCGTCCATTCTAGCAGTTCTAGCATGAATGGTTTGTCTTAAACTGGTGCCCTCTGGGGCCTGTGCTCAGATCCCCAGTCATGCCCCTTGATGTGCCAGATGACAGGCATTTGAGGAACTCAGCACACCCTCAATTTCATCCCACTGACACCCTGTACCCCTTGAATACCGCTGAGATGTCCTACAGTCTCATTTTTCTTCTTTCCTTTCAAAGAGAGTAGAGCTGCAGTGTCCGCCCTCTTAGCATCCATCAAGTGTCTTATCTTGTAGGATTAGAAGAAACCAGCTCCTTGTACCTCTCACCTCTGGGTCCATTCTTTTCTTTCTCCAACACCCAATGCTATGGGAATAAGGGGGAGGGAAAGTGCACCTGCATTTCACATAGGTGGGAGCTTCAGCTTGGGCCCCCACTTGGCTAATTGAATCCAATGGCCAGACCCACTCATTCTCTAAAAATCATCCACATAATAGGACCTAGTGAGCCAAGAAGTAACATAAAGGGCAGAATAATGTTAATAGTCACAATGCTGAATACAACCACATCTTGCTTAAGATTTGCAAGGAAAGGAAAACTAACTAGAAGAGCATTTAGCAGAACAGGCCCTTCTCCAACTCCCACTGTGACTTACTTCTGCAGGTTTTCTTATCTGGATTCAGGGTAAAGCCTTTCAGGCAGTGGCAGGAATAGGAATCGTCTGTGTTAACACACTCGTGCTGACATCCATGGTTAGATGAGGCACAGTAGTCTATCTCTGGCAAGAAGGAAAAATCACAAGAATGGCAAATAAATCAA
>PVKP010017009.1:0-47000 GCA_004027715.1 Plecturocebus donacophilus
TTGCCATGATAACATTTGTGGGGCATTCCTTTTTGAACAGTACCCATTCCCTTGATGTCTACAATATCACCTTTCTTATAGATTCGCATATATGTGGCCAAAGGAACAACTCCATGTTTTCTAAAAGGCCTAGAGAACATGTATCGAGTGCCTCTCCTCTTTCCCTTTGTGTTCGTCATTTTGGCGAATTACTGAAAGACGGCGGTTCCGGCCGAAAGGAAGGACAGTCTGGTCTTTTCTCATCGGCCTGGCGAGCTGCAGAAGACTGCTTGTTTGCATAAAGTGAAGATTCCTTCCTCCACTGGCTGCGTGCGTCTCCCCCTCCCCACACCGCCCCCTGTGGTTGCTGCCCCCACCCTGAGTTCGGCACATTTGCTCACTCATCAGCATTCGTTTATTAAGCTGCGTGTTCGTGCCCATGCTCGGAAACTGGGGATGCACAAGAGACAAAGTAGACATCACAGAAGCCTTCATGAGCTTCTGTTCTGACAGAACAAGACACTTAAGTAAAATACGCATGTAGAATGCTTAAATAAGCTGTGAAAAGTGCTCTGGAGAAAAGTAGAGCAGCAGTAGGAAAAGGGTAAGTTTGACAATTCCAAGTAACAGCATCAGGGAAGATGCCTCTGAGGTGAGGCTTAAGGACAGATGTAAGGCTCAGCCAAGTTCTTGTTAAGAGATGGAAACTGGCAGTCGCAGTGGCTTACGCCTGTAACTCCAGCACTTTGGGAGGCTGAGGCAGGCGGATCATGAGGTCAAAAGTTCGAGACCAGCCTGGCCAACATAATGAAACCCTGTCTCTAGTAAAAATACAAAAAATCAGCCGGGTGTGGTGGCAGGTGCCTGTAATCCTGGGAAGCGGAGGTTGCACTGAGACTCCGTCTCAAAAAAAAAAGAGACATGGAAACTATGCTAGGCAGAGGAACTGGCAGAGATCAAAGCAGCATAGCCAGCAGGAGCCTGGCGTGTCTGAGGATCAAGGAGGCCCATGAGGCTGCAGTCAAGGGAGGAATGGGAGTAGTGGTGGGAAGTGGATCAAGAGGTGATGGGTGTAGAGGGGAAGGTGCAGGCGGTACGTACCTCATGAACTATCGAAACAGACTCAGGAAGTCAGGGAAGCGTTTTCAAGTAAAATGGTTGTGATTCTCATACAAACGACCTAGCTGAGACAGGGTGACTCGTGAGATTGACTGTAATCTGGATATCTTTAAAAGGAGAGTCACAAGGATTTGCTGACAGACTCTGTGTGAGGAACAGAGGATGTGGAAATGAGAGGGGTCAGCGTTTGAGAACAAGGGCCCCCTGATTCGGCCCAAACTTGACTTGGATCACTGGCTTTTGTCGCTTGCTTTTAGTCGGTGGCTTGCTTCTAGTTTATTTTAAGATTTACAGAGCTAAAAGTCACGCAGCTAAGCAATACATAATAAAACTTCCACCAGTTTCCTTACAGATGCCATCTCTCCCATACAGGTCACTGCGGCAACGATTACTTAAGTTCTTTCTTAGGAACTAGGGGTCAACTCTTGTCCAGTTCGAGCTAAGTGAAACCACTACCTCTCCAATTGGGCCTGCATGAATGTCCGAGGGGTGACCTTTTCATGTCACAGTGCCCAAAACGCCACCCTCAGATGATGTTAACAACACCATTTTGTAAATGTGTGTGCTGTGAAGAACCATGAAGTTTGACCATATTTGAGCAGCTTACTGATTGCCTCATTTTTTCCTACCGCAATCACATTTTCCTACACCTTGGACCACCTTACTCCTCAATCCCATAAATATCCCTAAAATCCCACTTTCAGGGAGACTGGTGTGAGACCTGTTCTCCTGCTTTCTCACTTCACTGCCTCATAAATAAACTCATTCTCTGCTGCAAAGCTCGCAGTTTCAGTGATTGGCATACTGTGCCACGGGCAGAACAGGCCTGGTTGGAGCCACATGGACTCCAAGCTTCTAGACTGAGCAACTGGAATAGTAGAGTTGTCATCACCTGCGAAGGGGAGGCTGCAGCTGGAGAAGGTTGGGTGTGGAGCAGGATTCATTTCCTGAAGTGTTGCACTGGAGCTTTTCATTAGCTGTCTGTATGAGGCAAGTCAGGATATCATAACAAATACCACACGCTGGGTAGCGGCAAACAACAGAAATATCTTCCCACAGTTCTGGAGGCTGGAAGTTGAAGGTCAAGGTACCCTCAGGGTTGGTTTCTGATGAGGCTTCTCTTCCAACTGGCAGCCATCTGCCTGCCTGCTGTGTCCTCATCTGGCTTTTCCTCTGTGCACATGTGGAAAGAGAGAGAGAGAGTGGGGTAGGTTGGGAGGGAAGATAGCTAGTATTTCTTCCTCTTTTTATAAGGATTTCAATCTTATGATATTAGGCTGCCACTTTTATAAACTCATTTACTCATAATTATCTCCTTAAGGGACCTATTTCAAAATATAGTCACATTGGGGGTTATGGTTTCAACATATGAATGGGGATGGGGCACAATTTGGTTCGTAACACCATCCAAATGAAGCCATAGTATAGGCAGTTAGACATATGAATCTAAAGTGTAGCAAAGAGGTGCTGGCCAGGAATAGAATTCAGAGCGTCTTCAGAATATGGTTCATATTTGAACCCATTACACTAGATACTAGATAACATCACTAAGGAGAGAATATTACTTAGGAGTTGATATAATTTGGATATTTGTCCCCCGTTCAAATCTCATGTTGAAATGTGACCCCCAGTGTTGGAAGTGGGGCCAAGTGAGAGGTGTCTGGGTCAGGGGGGCAGATCCCTGTGAATGGCCTGGTGCCCTCCTTGCAGTAATGATTGTGTTCTTTTCCTGTTAGTTCACAAGCAAGGTAGCTGTTTTAAAGAGACTGGGACCTCTTGCTCCCTGTCTGTCACCATGTAACACACAAAGGCTTCCCCTTTGCCTTTGCCGTAATTGTAAGCTTCCTGAGGCCTCACCAGAGGCAGGTGCTAGCACCACACTTCCTATATAGGCTGCAGAACAATAAGCCAAATAAACCTCTTTTCTTTATAAATTACCCAGCCCCAAATATTCCTTTAAAGCAATGTAAATAGAACTAGCACTTGTGTGTGATCCTTGTTTCACAACTTAATAGCCATGTGAACTTGAGCAAGTCCCTTTCCCATTCAAAGAGGCCTCATCTATGACGTGGAGTTAGTAACAGTTATTTGCGCAGTTACATTAGGAGCAACTTGGATAATTCAGGAAAGACTCAAAGATTACATAAAATTATTGTTGCTGCAAAATGACATTGGTTTGTAGCCAGTAGGCTGTCAGTCACATAATTTAATACTGACTTTGCATGACTATATATACTGATTAACAGACTAGATGCAGAATTCTTCATTCATTGACTTGTAATAATAATGACTAATAATAATATTTATTGGATGCTGTCAGCATGCCAGGTATCAAGTCACATATTAGGACAACAGGGAGCATAATCATTATTTAGACAGACACAAACTTTACCCTCACGGAGCTTAAGAATTAGGATCACATTTTGCAAAACTCTTAATATACGAATGCAAAAACTGAAGCCAAGTAATTTTAACAGGCTTTGCTAGTACTCTGACTACTAGAACAAGTTAGTGCAATGCACAAACCCAGACCTGACTGATTGCAGTGGCCATATTCTTAGGAATTATGCCAGTCCAGGATCTTTCTACTACACAAAGGTAAGAGTAAATTTGCTATGGTGCAACTAGAGTCCATTTCTAGAAGAATCAAAAATACCACAATGAGAGCACATGAGAGGAACAACACACTGGGGCCTGTTGGGGGAAGGCAGAGGGTAGGAGAGCATCAGGAAAAACAGCTAGAGGATGCTGGACTTAATACCTGGGTGATGGGTTGACAGGTGCAGCAAACCACCATGAAACACGTTTACCTGTGTAACAAACCACCATACCCCACCCGTGTATGCTGCAATGTAAAATAAAATAAATAGGTAATCACATATAAGGGTTAAACAGAGCAATGCACCTAGAAAGCCCAGCCCCACAGAGTGCCACATGATGGTGGGCCTGTGTGAGTGAAGGAAAATAAAGATAGATAGATAGATAGATAGATAGATAGATAGATAGATAGACAGACAGATATAACATAATGAACTAGTACTTATCCCATACTTCACATAAAAATGTATAACAGGCAAAGACATCAAAGAAAACTACAGACAATATACTTTATAAATATAAATACAAAAATCCTCTGCAAAATACTAGCAGAAAAAAAAAACCTAACAAGAAACCAAATTCAATATAAATCACAAAGGTTTATATACCATGATCAAGTGAGATTTATTCCATGAATAAAAGGGTAGTTCAATATATGAAAATAAAATTATGTAATACAAGAAGGGAACTTCCTCAACATGATAAAGGCCACAGATTAAAAATCCACAGCTAATGTTACATTCAATTATGAAAGGCTAAATGCCTACCCTCACAACATCAGGAACAAGACAAGGATGCCTACTTTCACCACTTTTATTCAACATTATACTGGAAGTTCTAGTCAAAGCAATTAGACAACCTAAATAAATAAAAGGCTTCCAAACTGGAAAGAGACAAATAACACTATTTTTACTAGTCTATAACATGATCTTACATATAAAAAATCCTAAAGGAGCCACACATACACAAAAACTGAGTCAATAAACTAATGCACAAAAAAGAACCCAATGGCTATTTTTTACAAAAATTAAAAAAAAAATTATCAGATTCATGATGAAATACAAATTACCTGGAATAGCCAAAACAATCTTGAAACAGAAAAAGAAAAAGTTGGAGGATACATACTTCCTGATTTCAAAACTTACTACAAAGCTACAATAATTAAAAGTTTGATACTGACATAAGAATAGACAGAAATAAGCCCATATATCTATGGACTTATGTCAATTGACTTTTGACAAGGGTGTCAGTAGAGAAAGTGTAATCCTTTCAACACATATATCCAGTTCAACCCAACTGCATAGACACCTGCTAAAGTATGAAGTTGGACCCCACCTTACAGCATATACAAAAAGTAACTCAAAATATATCAAATGCTTAAACAAAAGAGCAAAAAATTATAAAGCTCTTAGAAGTAATTTACATGAAGTGTCACTGGTTTGTTAAATATGACATAAAACCAAAAATACCAACAACAAAATAGATAAATTAGACTTCCTCAAAATTAGAAACTTTTGTTCATCAGGAATACATTGTCAAAAGAGTTAAAAGAGAATACACAGAATGAGAGAAAATATTTGCAAATCATATTTCATAAAGGTATAGTATTCAGAGTATATAAAGAACACTTACAAAAAGACAAACAATCCAATCAAAAAAAATGGTAAAAGACTTGAATAGATATTTTTCCAAAGAAGACAAGTAAGTGGACAATAAGCACATTAAAATGCACAACATTGTTAGCTTCTAGGGAGACACCGATCAAAACCACAGTGAGATGCCACTTTGTATCCACTACGATGGCCATAAAAGGGAAACACATTTTAAAAAGTGGAAAATAACAAGTGCTGGTGATGATGTGGAGAAACTGGAACACAAATTGCTTGTAGGAATGTAAAAATGGTTTAGTTGCTGCAGAAAAGCTTGCTGGTTCCATAATAAGTTGATCATAGGATTTCTATAAGATCCAGCAATTCCACTCCCAAGTATACCCAATATAATTAAAAACAGAGTTCAAACAAAAACTTGTATATGAATGTTCATAGCAGCTCTATTCACAATAGCCAAAAGGTAGAAATAAATGTTCATCAACAAACAAACCCAAATGTGTGTCAACAGATAAATAAACAAAAGGTGGTAGAGTCACAGAATGAAATATTATTCCTCTATAAGAGAGAATGAAGTACTGACACATGCTACAACATGGATCTTGAAAATATCATGCTAAATGAAAGAAACCAGACACAACACGTATTATGTAAGTCCATTTATATGTAATATCCAAAATAGGCAAATCCATACCAACAGAAAGCAGGTTAGTGGTTGCCAGGGCTGGGGAGAGCTGGCAAATGAAGACTGACTGTTTGATGGGTCCAAGTTTTCCATTTGAGGTGATGAAAACTTTCTGAAGCTTAATAGAGGTGATGGTACAGTCTTGTGAAAGAACTTAATTCCACTGACTTCCACACTTTAAAATAGTTACAATGGTAAATTTATGTGTTATCTGTATTTTAACAAAATAAAAATAAATTTAACCTATTAAGAAAAACATTATCACTGATGTATACACCAATAATAAAATCAATGTATTTTTTTAAAAAGAGTCTATAGCAGCATACGCCAAAATTAATAGAAAAAACAAATATCTCAGACTATCACCCCCACTACATGATAGAGACAGTTAATCCTTACACTCTGTAAGCAGTTTGGCAGTATACAAGCCTAAAATAATGTTCTAGTCAAAAAAAGCAACCATTCTGTGTGTGTATTACAATAAAATTATAATTACCCAATAGGGAAATAAATCCCAAAAGCTTTTTTCCCTCTGCTTTTACTCCCCTGATATATACCATCACCCTCAGGCTCCCTCCTGAAGGCTCCAGGGGTTACAGCCCATGTTTTATAATTATAAGGACTTTATGTAAGACTTCGCCCTTTGGAGTCAGCATATAATTTCATCCTGGAAACACTATGAGCCATTCTCTCTCCTTTGATTATCAATTTTCTTACAAAATATTTTTAGTGCTTTCTTCTAGTTCAATCCTACTGTGATTTAAATACTTAAGAATGTGTCCTGTAGACATGAATTTGAACAGAATCTAGCACGTCTCCTACCACGGACTTAGAGATTTCCACTGTTTGAGGTGCTTTAAAATCCCTTGGTTAATCCCCTGTTTTTTAATGCCACATGCACTGAATTCATGGATGTTCTCAGTCCTTGAAATAAAATATTGCCCATTTTACAACATTTCCACCCTGCAAAAATGGAGATGACGTTGCTAGCTCATCATTAGTAAGTGACGTTTTAGAGTTTGTCGTTTGTTTGTTGTTGTTGTTGTTTATGGTATTTAAGTATTAAAGATAAACTGGGAGCGCAGATTTCTGGTAATTTCAATTGAGATTGATGAGCACTGATCTATTTAAATGATCTGATTTTCTCATGTGGCCTTCGATATTTTAGCGGGTTGCCTATGCTCTGGGATGCAGTTTGTGACTACGTAGTTAACTCAGACAAAATTTGAAGTCAAGATGTTTCCTTAACTTTCAGTATACTCTGTTTGTCTTAATGGCACAGTGCTTGGAATAGGGTTACATTTTGAAAAGTGAGTTTTTAATTTTGACAATTTTGGTGAATCTCTGGGTAAGCAAAGCTCTTCCTTTACTGAAAATGCTATTTTTGTACTAAGAATCTGAATATCTTGGGTATAGCTCCAGTATGACTAAGCAGCTCTGGGGCTTTGGATAAGTTACTAAACATATCTAGAAATAGATCATCACAAAGATCTCTTTTTCCTCAAAAATTCTACTAAACTATTACCTCATGAGTGACCTTGTGGTTCCTCCCTTGGCATCATTTACACATTTTCCACATGCTATCAACTGTGAGTTAACAAAATTTTTATCTCTCCGCAGAGGGGATATAATACACCCACGGGTCACAATGCAGTTGTCAGTTTAACCCGTTGTTTTTCAGCTCATCTGCAGGGACTCTGCATATAGTACACCCACTTTGATTGTGTCATGACTCAGTTGTACCTAACTATCCCAATCCCAATTCATCTCTCTCACATTCACATGATGAAAACACCCACGTTCTGACAGGTCTCAACAGCCTCCCTGATTGGTTTCTTCGTTGTTTTGTGAGAGGGTCTTGCTCTGTTGCCCAGGCTGGAGTGCAGTGACACAGTCATGCCTGTTACAGCCTCCATCTCCTGGCTCAAGCCATCCTCCGACCTCAGCCTCCCAAGTAGCTGAGACTCAGGCACACACAGCCACACTCAGTCATTTTATTTTTTTGTACAATCTCTCACTGTGTTGCCCAAGCTGGTCTCAAACTCCTGAGCTCAAGCGATTCCCCACCTCAGCCTCCCAAAGTGCTAGGAACGCAGGCGCGAGCCACCACCCCGTCCCTCGCCTGCCGCCCGGATTTGGACGAGGTTGGAATGTGTTCTCCTGGAGGCCTTCTCCCCGGCCTGCTATGTACAGGTCCGATGACTGTCTCAGTGTTCTGACACAGTAAGTCCGCACGGGGACAGCTTCCGCATGTGAATTTTAGCGAATGCCTGGAGTTTTCTGAGCCCCATTTCTATATATGCACAATGGAAAACCTACATGTATTTTTAAAACTGTGACTGTACATGTCTGTTCATGTCTCTGTTGTTTGATTGACTTCCAGTTACAAGGATAGGTAAATTCTACTCTGAGATTTTAAGAGGGCTGATAGTTCACAGCTGCTCTGCTCCCCAACTATAATGATGAATTTTAACTTCAATAGATCGATTCTTCTTTTTAAAATACAGACTAGAAGAAATTAATGTTTTTGCAAAGAAGGGCCCCAGAGGTCTTCAGGGATATCTGAAGCACCCTGAAATTGTCCAGTTTCTGCCTTTATGCATTCCCCCTGCTAAATGGTAGTTTGTTTTATTCCACCTATATGAAAACAGAGGATAGTCTGGACCCCTCTGCATGCCTCTGGCAGTTTCAAGAGCTTTTTCCTGACAGCACTACTGAAAGCTTACACTGAGTCCTTCCAATGTGCCTTTGTATGACTCTAGTCCTGCCTTTCCACCTACAGAACCATTCTAGCAACCTGTTTCCCGATGTATGTCCATGAATATTGATTAAGGGACCACTGGGAATCAGACACTGGGTTAGACACTGGGGACTCAGAGATAAACAAAAGAGAAAACTGTGACTCCGTGGAATTTATGGTCTAATGGAACGAAACAGGTAGCAAACAAAAGAAATGAGTGGTTTATTTGTTATAAGTTATTACCTTACATAAAGATAATTCAGGAAAGAGAGAGAAGGGAGCTGTGAGGATTTTCAGTATCATGTAATTCCGTAACAGAGGGTCTCAGTTAGAAGGTGACTTTTAAAAATGACCTGAAGAAGGTGAGAACGGGGGTATGTGGGTATCTTGGGGAGAAAGCACTTCAAGTACGGCAGACTGCAACTGCAAGCCTTGTACCAAGAAAATGAGGGTGTCGAGCAACAGACTGACACCATCATGTTATGTCTTAATGTAATCCTCTGATTGCTTTTGTAGGCGTGAGAGAAAATTTCCCGTTGTCCTCTGAAGTTTCCTGGAAATCAGCTGTCAAAAGGCAGATTCATAGGAGAAAAGACATACAAGTTTATTTGATCATAGTTTTACATGACAGAGGAGCCTTCAGATGAGAACCCAAAGATACAGGCGAAACTTTCCATTTTTATCCTTAGGTTCAAAGACATGTGGACAGCTGTGTAGAAATGCAATTAAACATGAAGGGCGTGATCTAATGCTGAGGGACTGAGTGGAGAAGGCCAGCAAGGCCCGTCTGTGAGATTCTTTTTGGCCTCTCTGAGCAGTGTGCCTTCTTTCTTGGGTATGAGACATTTCTTTCTTGAGTATGGGGTAAGACCTCTCTGGAATGGAGGTCTTATGACCTACAATCCAGTAAGGTGTGTCAGATAATTTATTTATTGCTAGTTTTAGCATAGAAAGGTAGAGGTGGAGTCACATTGTTAGGTTTTGTGGCTGCCTTTGAGGAAAAGGGCCTCTGGTTTCTATGAGTCACCGTGGGGAAGAGGGATTCTAATTTCTGTGGCTAGCCTCAGGGACGAATGAGGGGCCAGGGACGACAAATCAGGAGAAAGAGAAACTTCTGCTCCTGAGGCCTTCATTTTGGGGTATCATTTTCTGAGCCCCAACACTTTTTTGAGAGTACTTGGAAGGGGAGCAAAGGAGAAGCAGGGAGATAAGTTGGAATATTAGATCGAAATTCAGATGATATGTGATGGCAAGATGGGCCAGAGTGGTAGTAGCAGAGGCGGTGAGAAGGAATAAAAAACTGCATATATTTAATGACAACAAAAATGTGCAGGATTGTGGGATTTGAGAGGGCACAATTTTAACGCCTGTACAGTGGTTCATCACATGAAAGACCACCCTCTACCTGATTAACCCTTCATTGCTAAACATTTAGGTTGACTCTGGATGTTGCTACTATAATATTTCAATTTTAAAAAAAGTGCTAAGGATTTTGCATGAATGTCCATTTTTCCCCAGATAATGAACACCCCCCAGTCTTTTATTATACATTCCAAATTGGCCTTGAGGAAGGTAATGCAATGCCATCCACAGAGCTGTTGAGTGGATGCTTTTGAAAACAATGGGTATAAAAGTTACTTTTAGCCAGGCGTGGTGGCGTGTGCCTGTAGTCTCACCTACCGGGGAAGTTGAGGTGGGAGGATTGCTTGATCCCAAGACTTTGAGGTTAGCCTGGGCAACACAGTGAGACTGTGTCTCTAAAAAAGAATACGATAAAATGAAATAAAATTTCCTTTTAATGTTTGCTAACTGATGTGATCACTTCATGTGATCCCCACCCCCAGCATACGATGATGGAAATAGCCAATGTGAGTTCTCCAAAAGTCTTTGTCCTCCTGGGCTTCTCTGCACGACCCTCACTAGAAACTGTGCTCTTCGTAGTTGTCTTGGGTTTTTACGTGGTATCGATCTCAGGCAATGGCGTCATCATTCTGCTCTCCCGTGTGGACGTGCACCTCCGCACACCGATGTACTTCTTTCTAGCCAACCTCTCCTTCTTGGACATTAGCTTCACCACGAGCATTGTCCCACAGCTCCTGGCCAACCTGTGGGGACCACAGAAAACCATAAGCTATGGAGGGTGTGTGGCCCAGTTCTATATCTCCCACTGGCTGGGGGCAACAGAGTGTGTCCTGCTAGCCACCATGTCTTATGACCGCTATGCCGCCATCTGCAGGCCACTCCATTACACTGTCATCATGCATCCCCAGCTTTGCCTTGGACTGGCTTTGGCCTCATGGCTGGGAGGTCTGACCACCAGCATGGTGGGCTCCACGCTCACCATGCTCCTACCGCTGTGTGGGAACAATCGCATCGACCACTTCTTTTGTGAGATGCCCCTCATTATGCAGCTGGCTTGCGTGGACACCAGCTTCAATGAGCTGGAGATGCACCTGGCCAGCTTTGTCTTTGTTGTCCTGCCTCTGGGGCTCACCCTCGTCTCTTACGGCCACATTGCCTGGGCCGTGTGGAAGATCAAGTCAGCAGAAGGGCGGAGAAAGGCCTTCAACACTTGTTCTTCCCACGTGGCCGTGGTGTCCCTGTTTTACGGGAGCATCATCTTCACGTATCTCCAGCCAGCCAAGAGCACCTCCCATGAGCAGAGCAAGTTCATGGCTCTCTTCTACACCGTAGTTACTCCTGCGCTGAACCCACTTATTTACACCCTGAGGAACGCCAGGGTGAAGAACGCCCTCCAGCACACCGTGTTAGAGAGCTGCTGTGGCTCTGCAGGCATGTGGGCAGCAATTTAGAGAGTCCAGTCCCTCTGAGGAGGAACATCAAGTTTACACAGAGCCAACGGACCTTGGAGGACGGCTACTTGGGATGTCGTTTTTCTTCTAACCTTGTTTGAGCTCAAGGTAGATGGACATCTGAAAGCAGTGTGCTCACACCGTTTCCAGACCAAGAAAATACATGTATTGTTTGTTAATTATCACAGTTTTTTTTAATTTGTCTTGTTGGGTTTTGCCGTATATACACATGTTGACTGTCATCTTGTTTTGAAAACTTCTTTCATTGTTACACATCTGTTCCCCAGTATCCGAAGGGGGTGGATTCCAGGACCCTCCATGGATAATACACTTTGATAATGCTGGGAGCACGTGGGGAGACCGGAGCCCCCCGCGTCCCTCCAGTCCTCGGCCCTGCACCTGGGGTGAGCTGGGAGGAAACATGGCACCACCCGAACGCACTCGGAGACCACGAGGCGGCCAGGGGCTCGGTCACACGTTAGGCCGCGGGGCCGGCAGGTGCACGTGCTGGGCGACCGCTCTGCCGCCGTTGGGCGAGACCTGCTAATCCTGACGGCTCGTATTTACAAGACATTTTCATATTCTATCCATTGTTTTGTATGCATTTCATTACTCACTTGACAACGCTAAGCTTTTTTGAAATGTCTGTTCCTTCTAGATGTTCTGAAGTGCCTGATATATGTTACAATTAGAGGTAGTAAAGTGACACTTTCTGTAAGTAACTTTTCGTTAAAGTTCACAGGAAATGTTACTTTGTGGTGGGGGGTGGCATGCGGGTTGTGGACTGGTTCACGGAAGGAGTGGGACGTGCAGAGAGCTCCAAGCCAGTGCGCTGACAGTGAGGTGAGACTCACCATTGTTCCTTATGACTGTGCATTCTGTTTTACTTATCTGTGTATACAGTGTATATAAAAGAAAGAGGAGTCCTAATTTACAACAGCTAGTCTTTCTAGCTGTTAAAGAACTTGCCAGTGTATGAAAAAAGTAGAGTTAGTAAACTAATACATTGAGTACATGTGGTGTTAAAAATTAATAGGAAAGACTGTTCTTAAAAGCACAGAAGTGAACTTGCTAAATTCCCCTCTAAACATTATGGATGCTTACACCTGCCCACGGAGTTGATAGAGGTCAAAAGCGGCGGGGTCCTAGGCTAGAATGTTCCTATTTAGAAGACAGTTTCAAATTATAGTCTGTGATATGTATATGCACCATTTATTCAATGCTACTGTGTATGTAGTGGAAAACTCAAGTGCTATTTGAAACATCCAGTCTTTCTAGATGTTCAAAAGTGCACGACATAGGTTACAAGTAGATGGCTAAGGTATACAAGCTTTTTTTTTCTTTATTTCCTAGGAGTGCTTACATTTGGAAATGGAAATCGTTAAATTTGATGTTCTAGAGAATATGCTGACTGTTCACTGGGTGGCAGTGGGTGGAGTAGGTATGCAGGGAGAACGGTTCTGTGCCCCTGAGTTGGATTAAGTCAGGCTAATAAAATATCCATCACCTCACCCACCTGTCATTTATTATGGTGAGACATTTGAAATGTACCCTCAGTCATTTTAAAATACACAATACACCATAGTTACTATAGTCATTCCACTGCGGTAGATCTCAAAGCCTCTTCCTCTGTCTATCTGAAACTAGGATGTGCTTTTTAAATGTGGTTGGAACAAGTGGAGGGAATGAGGTTGGTGAGAGAGGAGGCATAGGATGGCATGTAGGACACATCAGAGATGGCGCCGGCTGTCACATGTTGCTCTTTGGAGGGTCCGTATGGGCTTTAAAATAATTGAATGATAAAATGAGGATCACAATTTCTGCAGATTATTCAGGCAGGTCAGCATGAAGAATGGATTAGATTAGGTGTCTGTGGAAACAAGATCTCAATAATAGATAAGAATTCTAGGCTGGGTGCGGTGGCTCATGCCTGTAATCTCAGCACTTTGGGATGCCAAGGCAGGTGGATCATAAGATCAAGAGATCCAGACCATCCTGGCCAACATGGTGAAACCCCATCTCTCTAAAAATACAAAAATTAGCTGGGCATGGTGGCGTGTGCCTGTAATCCCAGCTACTCGGGAGGCTGAGGCAGGAGAATCACTTGAACCCAGGAGGCAGAGGTTGCAGTGAGCTGAGAGCACACCACTGCACTCCAGCCTGGGCAACAAAGCGAGACTCTGTCTCAAAAAAAAAAAAAAAAAAAAAAGAATTCTAACATTACGGGAACAAGGGGGTGACCAAAGGTATCCATTTAAATCACCCTTGAATTTCATGAAAGAGTCTTCTTTTTACACTATTCCCAAAAGTTGGTGGCCCACCCAAAACCAAATTACTTGGAGAAAAATAACTCCTGTTTATCCAAAATTGACCTCTCAATGGTTTTTTTGTGTGTGTGGGGGGGGGTTGTTTTTTGTTTTGTTTTTTTTTGAGACAGGGTCTCACTCTCCCACCCAAGCTGGAGCACACTTGCATGATCTCAGATCACTGTAGCCTCTGCCTCCCAAGTTCAAGTAATTCTCTTGCCTCAGCTACCGGAGTGGCTGGGACTACAGGCACGCACCACCACACCTGACTAATTTTTGTATTTTTAGTAGAGACAGGGTTCCACCATGTTGCCCAAGCTGGTCTCGAACTCCTGACCTTAAGCAATCTGCCCACATCAAACTCCCAAAGTGCTGGGATTACAAGTGTGAGCCACTATGCCTGGCTCTCAATAGTTTTTTAATGTAGTTTACTACTGAAAAAAAATTTCGGGTATGTGTTCCTCTCTTCCAAATGTGAACTCATTTAGAAAATGATGTTATTTCTGTGTAACAGTAGCACTGCCAATAATACCAAATCCTTCAAAGAGAGTGCTGTATAGCAAGTCTCCAGACTCTCTCTCTTAAGCACTCCAGTGTGTCCATTTAACATCCAGTTTGAAAAGGTGACCTCCCCTGAATCTAAAACAAAAGTTGAAAACTAAAAAGAATGAAAAAGAAAAAATAAATTACATAAACAAACAAAAAAACAAGCAAACAAACAAACAAAAACCACGGTGTAGCAGTATAGAATGCATAGCTTTATTAGATTTTTACAGGAATGGTATTTTTATTATTGAAAACAATTCATTAGGTTTTCTTATCATTTCTTTATTGCTCTATTTGTTTAAAATGTGTGATCAGAGAAAACTTTCATAGAACCTTCTAAACCAAATGTAGAAAAAGAGAGAAGAGAGGTTGTCAGAATTTTATTACACTTGCAATTTCCCAGCCAGCTTTCCCCTATCCTATAATGGAGCAATTGAATTGTAAAGCAAAATCCATTTAAGTGTTATCTTGTTTATTCAGAATCAGCTTCTTGATTGTTAGGGTAGTGTGCATGAGCGATCCCTGCCAGCTTTGCTTCATCATAGATTTGCATCTCTTTAGGAGGCAGCGGAGTGAAAGGGCCTGGCTTCTGGCCCGAGTGTCATCTCCAGCTGTGTCATGGTGTAGCTCTGCTTTCTCTTGCAGGTTTTCTAAAGTTTCTATGCTTCAGTTTCCTCTGCATTTGCTACATATACTTCCCATTTATTTAGCACCAAGTTAAAGTGAAAATAATATGTAAACTGTGATAATTCTTGCTCTAGAAGGGAAAAAATTGAGATTCAGCTGGAAGCTAACTGAATTGCCCAGGGCTCAGCCACTGTTAAAATGTAGGAGGTAGTATTTGGAACATGGCAACGTAATTTCTGCTCTTCCCACACTGATTCTGCATACTGTTAAGGTTTTGCTTGTTTTTTTATTATTATTACTTAACAAAAAATCATTTTTAGAATGAAGAAATCATCAGTTTCAGCAGGCCTTCTATTCCCATACATTAAAGCATTCAATCATCTCCAAACCTTAGGAGCTGAACATTATTTCCTGCATTTTTGTGCAAGATCGAGGCTCAAAGTGCTGCTACTTCTCGCCCTAAGTATGCAGTGTCACTGTGCCTGTGACACCGATCCAGAGATATTTATCCCGATACAAACACTGTGCTCATCACCCTAAACCACGTGTCCCAGCCACGTCCATGGTCCCCACTCTCAACCAACATCCAAAGCCACATTCTGCAAATCATGCATTTTTCATGTTTAGTATTACCTACATTTGCTACTACTGCTCACACTTCCTCAAAACGCTTATAAAATTACAAGATTATGTATTTAGTTGTCTCCTCTAGGTCCCCCTAGAGTTTATCTCCAATCTTAGTCAATGTTTAATTCCAGGATCCTGCTTTCACCCACCACCACGCCTGGCTAATCTTTTTTGATTTTTCCTTTTTTCTTTTCTTTTTTTTTGTATTTTTAGTAGAGACAGGGCTTCACCATGATGGTCAGGCTGATCTAGAACTCCTGACCTCCAGCGATCCGCCTGCCTCGGCCTCTCGTAGTGCTGGGATTACAGGTGTAAGCCACTGCGCCCGGCCAATACTTTTTCTGATAAAAATTTTCCATGACTATAAACATTTAGAAGTTAATTCAAGATATTGTGCTGTAATATCTACAAATCCAAAGAATTAAACACATGTTAAATGCAAAGTGCTTATTCCTAATTGCTTGACAATATGGTGCTGAAATGCTCTTCTAGAACTGACTTTTCTAAATAAGATTGATTGTAGTTAGCAATTATTCTACTTCTTCCTTGTGTGTTTTTATTTCCGCATAAAGAAAAATGATATTTTTGTAACATTTTCTTTTTCTTTCTTTCTTTTTTTTTTTTTTTGAGATGGAGTCTTGCTCTTGTTGCCCAGGCTGGAGTGTAGTGGCGCAATCTTGGCTCACTGCAACCTCTACCTCCCGGGTTCAAGTGATTCTCCTGCCTCAGCCTCCCGAGTAGCTGAGATTACAGGTGTGCACCACGCCCGGCTAATTTTTGTATTTGTAGTAGAGATGGGGTTTCACCATGTTGGTCAGGCTGGTCTCGAACTCCTGACCTCATGATCTGCCTGCCTCAGCCTCCCAAAGTGCTGGGATTACAGGCATGAGCCACCATACCCGGCCATTTTTTTTTTTAACATTTTCTAAAACTTTAACTCATAGTTTTAGTTTTTTCAGCCTTCGAGAAACTATGTTTCCAAATTCAAACTATTTGTTTTCTGAAACTAGTTCATATGTTCTCTTCCCATATGTGAGACTAAAAAT
This sequence comes from Plecturocebus donacophilus, assembly GCA_004027715.1. NCBI lineage: Eukaryota > Metazoa > Chordata > Mammalia > Primates > Pitheciidae > Plecturocebus > Plecturocebus donacophilus. Next base: position 16,694 of record PVKP010017009.1, read on the forward strand.
TCTTCAAAATTTGGAACACATGAAAACATTTCCTGTGTATCCAGACTTTATGTTACATAGTGATTTGTTTTTTAATGAAATGAAAAGGATAGAAGAGTGAATGAGGCAGAGAGAGACAATATAATGCAGATGATGCATTTGCATTCTTGGGCTGCCCTAACAAAGTGCCACCATGGCTTCAAAAAACAGAAATTTATTTTCTCACGCTTCCGGAGGCTGAAAAGTCCAGGATGAAGTTTCTGTCAGGGTTTGGTTTCTGGTGAAAACTCTCTTCCTGGCTTGTGAAAGACGACCTTTTCTCTGTGTCCTCACATGGTGGGGAGAGAGAAAGAAGATGAAAGAGAGAGCGGAAGATGGAAACAGAGAGAGTGAGAGCGAGAGAGAGCAGTCCCTCTTATAATAAGGCCACAGTTCTGTTGGATTAGCGTGCCACCTTCGTTGTCTCATTTAACATTAATTACCTTAATTACCTTCCAAAGATCCTGTCTACAGATGCAGTCACACTGGGGGTTAGCCCTTCAGCATATGAAGATTGAAATATGAAAGTCATATTTTGGGACACACTTACCACTTCAACTCCTGCACATGTACCCCTGAACTTAAAGTTGAAGAAAAAATAAAATAATAAGTAACGTTTATCCTCCCTCAAAACGTTGTCTGTTCGCCCCCAGCTGTATGTAAGGTGGATGCCATGGTAGAAGAAAATGTGAATTTTTCCAGCACGTTTGTCTGGTTGGACTTCTCAGAGCATCTGTGGCGAGAGAGTCCTCTCTTTGGAGTGGTCCTGGTGTCCTTCACCCTCACCTTGATGGGAAACAGCTCCGTCATCCTTCTCTCCCTCATGGAGCCCAGACTCCAGACCCCCATGTACTTCTTCCTGGATAGTCTCTGTGCTTGACCTTTGTGTCACCTTCACCATTGTGCCACAGCTGCTGGCCAACCTCTGGGGACCAGAGAAGACAACTGCTTCCTGGGGCTGCATCACACAGGCCTACCTGTTCCACTAGACGGGCTGCACTGAATGTACGCTGCTGACGGTGATGGCTTTTGATCGCTATGTGGCTATCTCCCGGCCCCTCTGGTACACTCTCATTATGCGTCCCTGGGTGTGTGCGCAGCTGGTAGCCACAGCCTGGTCCAGTGGCCTGGCCAATTCCCTGATCGAAGCCACACTCACCTTCCAGCTTCACTGCTGTGGTCATCACACCCTGGATCTCTTCTTCTGTGAGGTGCCTGTTCTGATCAAGCTGGCCTGTGATGACACCACTGCTAATGACCTGTCCCTGGCTGTGGGTGCTATTCCTTTTGCACTGGTGGCAGCCCTGGTTGTGCTCATCTGTTACGCCTTCATTGCTCGGGCTGTACTGCAGTTATCTTCAGCCAAAGGAAGGCACAAGGCACTCAGCACCGCAGTTCCCACTTGGTGGTCGTCATCATGTACTTTGGGCCAGCAATCTAAGTGTACTTCCAGCCCTCTGCCAATAATACTCAAGCCAAGATCATGTCTTTCTTCTGCTGCATTGTCACTCCGCTGCTCAACCCACTCATCTATACCCTGAGAAATAAGGATGTGAAGAGGGCATGGAGTAGGCTCCTACTATCCTAGGGTGGGGTGGTCTTGAAAAGCCAGATAATCTCTGCCTGCATGCATCTGTTAATGACAGCATGTCGGCTTTCCAAACGAGTGTCCACAAGCTCCAAAGAAAGAGTTCCCATCTCTCACGTCAGCTACCCTGATGTCTGGAGAAGCTCTTTTGACTAGAACGTGTCATCTTCTGAAATCCCAAATAGAGCAAATGTGCTTTTCTTGACCCTTCCCAAATGTCTTTCTTTGAGTGGACAGAATGGGCAGCATGCTCCATCTATCTACGGAGGGTGAACACCACCATCTTTTCAGATCCCTTCCTGTAACTTCTCCCCTTTACCAACTACTCTCAAGAAAATTTTCTAGAACACTTGAGCATACCCCAAGAAGATTTTTAGAAAGACTTACTGGATTGTTGTGTCCTACTCAACCACTCATTCTAACCTCTCCCGTTCCCAAACATCCCATGCCCTCTCTCCTTCCTCCAACACCTTGTCACCCGACAATTCATTTTATTCTTTCTTCATCCGTGCCCACACAATCCATCTCATTCATTGATTTGAGATAATAATTTCAACCTCACCATAAGAGATCCACTTCATTTCTTTCAACTAATTTATGACGAATTTGATTCGATTTATCTTATATATTTATGAGCCAGCATCTGCATTTGCTTTATTTCTCTATTTCATTGCATGCTTTTAGAGATTAGAGACAGCCCTCTTCCATTGTATATTGATCAATAAATATCAAGCTCTAAATGCCCAAGACATCAGACATGGAGCAGTGATTGAGCAGAGATTTAGACTAAGAATTAATAAAGTGCACAGGGGGTCCCAGTTTACTGGGGCTCAAGAAGTGTGTCATGCTCTTGTTGAATTTGTTTTCACCACTTGCCAAAGCCATGAGAGACTCCCTTTTCTGAATGATGCCTACTTTTTAAAATACATACTTTTAAATTATTTTTTATAGAGACAGGATCTCCCAGTGTTGCCCAGGCTGGTCTCAAACTCCTGGGCTCAGGTGATCCTCCTACCTTGGCCTCCCAAAGTGCCGCTATTACAGTCGTGAGCCACTGTGCCTGGCCTGGAAGATACCTACTTTTGATCTCTCATAAGAAACAGAGGGGCGGTTAACCAGAAACTTAGAGCAAAAAAAATTTATACTATCCATTTATTCTCTAATCATAATATTATTTAAAAGTAGGTATCATCAAAAACTAGATCCAAGCCTCTCCTTTATGAAATGCCTTCCTTTTGTTCTTGTTTGTTTGTTTGTTTTTAAGAGAAAGGATTTGGCTCTGTAACCCAGGCTGGAGTACAGTGGCACAATCATAGCTTACTACATCCTTGAACTCCTCCTGGGCTCAAAAAATTAAATTTAATTTAAATTTAAAGCTGGTTATGTGTGTAGTCTATGACTCGCCTTTTCATTTTTTGTTTTGTTTCTCATTTCTTTGTTTGATTCCTTGTTTTGAGATGAGATACCACTTTAGCACCCAGGCTGGGGTGAGTGGCAGGATCCTGGCTCAGTGCAGCCTTGACCTCCTGGGTTCAAGCAAACCTCCTGCCTCAGCCTCTCAAGGGAAACACCTGGCTAATTTTTTTTGTTTCGTACAGCCGGGATCTCACTCTGTTACAGCCAAGGCTGGTCTTGAACTCCTGGCCTCAGGTCATGCTCCTGCTTCAGTCTCCCAAGTAGCTGAGAGTACAAGTGGCACCATGATGTTCAGCTAAATAAAATGCCTTTTTCCCCCCACGTATCTAAACAGAAACTGACTTCCCAGCCCGACATTTTCGAGGTGAAGACAAATGCCTTGCTCGTAATGAGGCATCTGCCTCAAAGTGCGCATGGCTCTGAACGTCTGCTCCCTCTCTAGTATTTCCCAGGGCAGAGAAGACAGTCAGGGATGGTATCAAATCAGAGCTCCGCGGCTCATTTGGACTAAATTTGATGGGCAGGTTCATCTCTCTTTATAACTCCTTACAGCTCCTTCCCTTTAACTTTGTGAGCAAAGCCAGTCCCCATTTTCAAACCAGCCGGGCCAAACAGACTCAAGTTTTCATCTGAAAAGGCCTCTGTGTACTCTTAATTGAATGGGCGTGTTAAACACTTGTAAGTGGGAGCTGAATGCTGTGTCCACGTGGACACAGAGTGTGGAGTGACAGACACCGGCGCCGCAGAAGGGCGTCAGAGCGGGAAGGCTGAGGATGGGCCGTGGTGTATACTCCTCGGGCCATGGTGACACTCAGGGCCCTGGCTTCACCGCATGCAGTGTATCCACGTCTCAAAGCTGCACTTACTACATTTAGACAAATTTCAAAATGCATCCCCGTGGCATTTTTTCTCAAGCCTGGATTCGAACTCTAAAATGAGCCGCAGCGCGCTCGCCCCCTGGTGGCCGTCAGGCGATGCTGCCTTCAGTCGCTCCTCCCTGAGCTCTGCGCTCTCTCTCTGCAGTGAACCACACTTCTTTAAAGTGTCCCTCTGGTGAGGATTTTGGACCAGAAGGCAGTGTTTCCTACTCATCTTCAGGAAGAGTTAAAACACTTTTTTATTGTGAAGCGGAGGGAGAGTGATTGTGAAAAGGGAGTAGAGGAGAACTGGCAACCGGCTTCTGGGCTCTGAGGCAGATGGTTTTAGAAGTAACCTGTGGAAGTTGAAGCAAATCATCTGTGGCATCTCTCAAATGTGTTTTCTCAGTTTCCTTGTAATACTTCTCCTGCAGAATTTGGGAATTTCAGAAATTATTTTGCTTTAGAATGAAAGATAACAGAGGATAGCACCTACCTCGTTTCTGATCTTATAACTTGAGGGATGGGAATGGTTCTTATAAGCGAGTACTGTGTGCCCGGAATATCTGGCATGTTCCCCAGAGCAGAGTGAGGAAGAGGCGGCTGCACAGACAGCAACGTGCAGGATGTCAGCAGAATCAGATGACTGGAACTGCAGAGGAACCAAAGAGCCCTGAGTAAAACCAGCAAAACCGCGAAGATGTGAAAGGCAGTTCGTTTCACACTGAAATCACTGCCATGTAAAGAAAATTCACTAGGATTTCACCACTGTGTAGCTTGGGGAGGAAAGAGTCCTGCCCCTAGAAAAGATGCGTACAATCTTAAACAGCCCACATCAAGGGATTTCCCTCCATTTCCACAGTAATAAAGCAACGCCCACAACAACTACATGATAGTACCCATTTCTCAGCATGACGAATGTCATTTGCCACATAATATATAGTATAACACATAACATGATATACATTCTATATAATTAATATAATCATATTTGTGATTGATTTAATATACAATGTAGCATATAATTTACATCACTTATTATTTAAGCTAAATACAGTAATATTTTTAAAGTTCTATTTTTTCTTAATTGACAAATAACTGTACATATTTATGAATTGTAATGTGATATTTCAATATATGATACATTGTGGAGTGATTCAATTAGCATATCCATCACCTCAAATATTTATTATTTCTTGATATGAGAACATTTAAAATCCCCTTTTAGCTTTTTAAAAAATATGTATAGGTTATATATATTTTTTTCTTTTAAATAGAGATGGAAGTTGCAGGGGAGGTTTCACTGTGTTGCCCAGGCTGGCCTCTAACTCCTGAGCTCAAGCGATCCACCCATCTCAGCCTCCCAAAGTGCTGGGATTTCAGGTGTGAGCCCCCACACCCAACCAGAAATATACAATACACTATTCTTACCTATAGACACCTTGCTGTGCAATGGAGCACTTCTTGATAAATCCTGGTACTGAGGATCCTGGAAATAATCTCTTTCTTAAAAAAAGGCATTTGTAAATCTCATTCTTAGTTGGCAAAGAATTAATAATAAGGTCCAAACTTACATATGAGTATATTCCCCTTTGACTAGCTTCTCAGCACAAGAAATAACTTTTGTGAAACAGGCAATATGTATTCACAGCTACTATTGACCTTGATATGTAACATATAATTATAATATTTACTTTTTATCTGAAAATCCACTTAAATTCTCTTTGATTAAATAACTGTGTTAAATACACCCCTGTGATGTTCTTCTAAAGTCTGGATGCTAATCCTAAAGTAAATACTGTAGAGAGATGAGAAATAGAGAAAAGTTAAACTTTTATGCGTATAATTTACATTCATATGATATAATTTGTCATAAAGGAGCACATATTTTATTTGCAGAGATGTATGTAATTCTATAAGCATGGAGAACTCTACTGAAGAACAATAGTACGTGTTTGTTTTCAGGGCCGAGGAGGACAGAGTGTTCTGGAGACACAGTTCTTGAGCAAAGGTAGAGAAAGATAAGTCTAGAAATCTGGAGAGCCCCTGATTTTGCTCAAAGAACTTCTGGCACTTGGACAGCATCATTCACCAGTTCACCACTTCTTACATCTTTGCAAAGCCCTAGTTCATAAACACCATAGAACAAGGTATAATAGTAACAAACCTTCCTTAAATAAATGGGACTACATCAAACTACAAAGATTCTGCACCGCAAAGGATATAAGTAACAAAGTGAAAAGGCAACCTATGGATTAGGGGAAACGATCTGATAAGGGCTAATCACCCAACATTTATAAAGAACCCTTGCAACTCAAAACTGCTGTGAGCTAACACATCACATCTGTTAGGATTGCTATTATCGAAAAGACGAGAGGTGAGATGCGTTGGTGAGGATGTGTGAGGAGGGGAGCCCGTACGCCGTGGCTGAGAATGGAAATTGCTGCAGCCATTAAGGACAGCGGGTTGGAGATTCCTAAAGAAGTTAAAACTCCTCTATGATCCAGCAATCCCTCTTGTGGGTCTATACCAAAGACAATGAAATCACCACCTCATAAAGACATCTGCTCTCCCACCAGCATTAGTCACAATAGCCAAGGAGTGAAAACAACGTAGGTGTCTGTCAATGAATGAATACACACATTTGAGCTAGATAGCTAGATGGATATAAGTATCTTACTGCCTTAGAAGGGAGGAAATGTTGCCATCTGCCCACCACTTCAATAGACCTGGTGGATATCATGCTAAGTAAAATAAGCCAGACACAAAAAGAAAAATACTGCATGATCTCACTTATAAAAGGTCAAATATACAGATCTGGAGAATAAAACAGTGGTTTGGGCTCAGGTAATGGAGAGAGGTAGACAAAAGCATGCAAAGTAGTAGGTATGTGGAATGAGCAGGTGGAAGGTCTGACGTGCAGCACAATGTAAGGACTAGAGTTAACAACAGTGCACTGTATTCAGAGCTTTTGCTAACTGAGTGGATGATAGTTGCTTTTCTCCTCTTGCCATCAGCTGGCACAGATAACTATGCGGTGATGGCTATGGGAATTGTTTCGCCATAGTAACCTTTCACTACCTCTATATGGATCTCATCATATCATGTTGTATGCCTTAAGTATACACAGCAAAATTTATTTTTAAAAAAAGAATAAAGCTTTTTATTTAAAGCTCTTCCCACACATTTGCTGAGCTAGAATTTTTAATTTTAACTTAATATCTTATTTAACTCAATTTTAAGTTGGAAAAGTGACAAACTGTGGTACAATGATAATGCATCCTAAAGCTAGTAAGAAGACTATTATTTGCGTTTTCTTCTAGACTCACATAAAGCATCGTACAGACTTTTTACATCACATATTAGCTCTCGACTCTGTCATCTTTATTTAATAATTATATAAATTATTTGGAAGTTATTATAAATCAATTATTTTGGAAAAAAAATCTCTCTAGTTACAACCCATCAGCAAATACGAAGAGTTACTGAAGTTTATAATTTAGAGCCATACTCTCACATGACCTGAAATGCTTTTTAAAGTATAATGTTTCACAAATACAAATTAAAATCTGTTGTGGTAAGTTATCCATCACACTACGTCTCTCACAAAGGGTACTAGTTAATCTTTCTAGTTCCTTCTTTACCAGTCCTCCTATTCTCATTTTCCTTTCCTTTTATTAAAAAAAAATGAGTTTTTAAATCTTATTTTACGTCTTTATTTTTTTCCAACATGGTTCCTATCTGTTTAATCTGAAAATGCAGACCTTATGCATTAAATCTGATTTTTGAGATGCTTTCCTGCTGAAGCAGTCCTTCATTTTTCTCTCATTTGTAGCTGTCCACATGCTTGTATTGACACCCTGCAGAAACGAAGTCATAGCTACTGATTTGTACCCACAGTGGCTTTCATGACATAGCCTGAAATTAGTTAAACATCTGATGACTTTATTACTTATGTGATTTTTATTGAATCATGAATCAAATTGGGTGATCTTAGAAAGACGCCTTGGTTATTTTTCATTTTAATTGATTAGAATAGAGGCCAAAGAGGCAAAATCATAGATGTTACTTAATTCTGGTCTGATCTTCGCTATTTATTTCTGAACAAAGGTCTTTCCCATAAATCTAGTGAAGACATTATTATATCAATGAATTAAATGGCATGGATACTATGGACATTGCCATGAGTCAGAGCAGGGGAGGACCCTGCAAGGCAGCAACACCTCGTCACCGCAGCACTTGGATTGCACGTCCTGCTGACGTGGGCCAGTGCTGACACCTCGTGGACCCAGCTCCAAGGTGTGACTGTGTTTCATCCTGATTAGTGTTCACCAGTGGACATCTCAGAAGTCATTACACTCGGTGAGGATAGCGATCAGGTTGAGCGTCCCATCCAGAAGGAAGCGTTCTTTGCCCTCGACCTCTCCCAGCCTGGAATAGGCCCTTTTCCAAGCATTCGTTGCTGTCCTTTCTTTTTCTTCTTAATCTTTCTCACAGCTATACTTCCATAATTATGCAACGATTTGCTTAATGTCTCTTTCTGCACCATTCTGGTAGCTCTACATGGGCCCAGATACTCTCTTATAGCTTTATTCAGGTACAATTTGCATATGAGAAAATCAATTTGATGAGTTTTGCTAAGTGTACGTAGTTGTGCAACTACCATTCCAAACAACTAGTAAAACACTTTTGTCACTCCAAAGTTTCCTTGAGGGCACAAATAATTCCACTTATACTGCATCTCACCATTAGTCACTGCACATGGCACATCATAAGAATTTCTTAAATATTTGTTGATGGGTGAATGGAGGGAAAGAAAGCCGAAAGGAAAGTGTGGACGTCCATTCACTAAGTTTTGTGCCGGGAACTGTATGAATATGTTTGCATATATTATTTCAGTTATTCTTATATCAATCCAGTGCTCAGAAATTATTATTTCTATGGTACAGGTAAGGAGACTGAGCCTCAGAAGACTTATGTAACTCATTTAAGGTCCCACGCTTAATACGTGAGGCCTGGGATTTGAACCCAGTTCATTTGACTGCAAAAGCCCATTTTCACCACTTCCATCTAGTGGACTATTGTTAAATAAATACCAGCTTAAATGTATTCCTTGTGGATATCAGCACAAGTCTTTCTTTTCTTTATTCAAATACTAACCACAGCTGAAATAACACGTAATTCTAGAAATGCAGCAATCCGTATCATGCCCTCTCTCTCCACGGGGAACCCTCCAGTTCACACCAGGCAGGACCAGCCTTCTCTTTTCTAAATCTAGAATGCCTGGGAAGATAAAATATCTTTTGAATCCTGGCTGCCTTCATCTTCAGTATCCACTGCATTAAGTATTTGTCATCATCCATTTGATCATTACATATATTCATTTGTTTGTTTTTCAACTGTTAATCTGTGATGTTGATGTCAACACAGACGACTATACATCACATTCTTCTAGAGGCTGAAATTACTAATATCAAAGCTTTGTTATATCTTGTAACACAATAACATTACAAAAGAAATTTCAGAAAATCTTCCTGAAATCACTGCCAGAATTGAGTTCAGTTTCCTGAGACATAATACCCAGATCAGTGCTGTAAATAAGATGGAAGCTTATTACTTTTATGTCGAAGAAACTGGAGGTCAACAGTTCATGGCACCTCTGTGGCCATCAGTTATCGAGTACCCTGGCTCCTTCTCAGTGTTCCGCCATTCTCAGTGTGTGGATTTCCTCTTTAAGATTACTTTAAGGTGAAATATGGCTGCTAGGGCTCTGGCCATCAAGACTACATTCCATGCGCACAAATAGAGAAAGGAGGATTGGCTGCTATTTTTCCAAGCTTTCCCAGTAATTTTATCTCAATAGCTTCCTCTATCTGTTAGAAAGCCTGGAAAATATCATCGCATCACAGGGCACCTTGCTGTGTGGAGTAAAGGGGTGCCAACAGTAAGAGTGGGAGAACAGATATTTGAAGAAAGACGATCAAGATCACAATTAGCACAATCCTGGTGGGGCCCTGTGTCAGTCTCAGTCGTGAGAGTTTCCAACAATTGCATCTGGATTTTCTCAGCACAGAACTGCCTACTCCACCTTTCTTTCCCCAACTGCACAGACACCTAAGCCTCTCCATCTCTGGAAATTATCCCAGCTGGATAACAAGACAGTGTCCAAGGCCAGGTGCGGTGGCTTACACTTGTAATCCCAGCATTTTGGGAGCCTGAGGTGGGCGGATCACCTGAGGCCAGGAGTTCGAGACCAGCCTGGCCAACATGGTGAAACCCTGTCTCTACTAAATATACAAAAATTAGCCTGGCATGGAGGTGGGTGGCTGTAATCGTAGCTACTTGGGAGGCTGGGGCAGGAGAATTGCTTGAACCCACGAGGTGGAGGCTGCAGTGAGCCGAGGTCACACTACTATACTCCAGACTAGGCAACAAGAGCGAAACGCTGTCTCAAAAGAAAAAAAAAAAGAGAGAGACAGAGAGGGACAGAGGGAGAGAGGGGGAGAGAGAGAGAGAGAGAGAGAGGGAGGGAGGGAGTGTCTAAGATGTCCACGTGCCTCATCTGGCTCTCCGTGGGGGAGAGTGCAACCGAGCATGCTTAGAATCAAGGAGTGCTCCCTCTTATCGCCAAAGCACAGTCTCCCATCTTCCTCTGGGACGTATTCTCTCTCGTCCCTCCATCCTTAGAAGGGAAATACAGAGCCCTAACTCACGGCCATGATTCACCCCCTGTCCACTTAGACATCTAAAGCTGGAGGCCAAAGATGATCCAGTCAGAACCTAGAGAGGGCGGGCCGCTGTGCCAGGGTCCCACAGCAGCGTTTCACGCGTAAGGTACAGCTCAGGAATTAAAGTCTGCGCTACGAGAATTCTATTTAGCCATAAAAGAATGTCGTCATGTCTGCAGCATCGTGGATGGAACTGGAGGCCACTGTTTTAAGCAACTCAGAAAGAGAAAGTCAAATACCGCATGTTCTCAGTGACAAGTGGGAGCTGAGTGATGTGTACGCAGGGACGTAGAGGATGCAGCAATAACCCTGGAGACCAGGAGGGCAGGAGGGTGGCAGAGGACGAGGGACAAGAAATTACCTGCTGGGCACACGTACGTGATGCAGGTGAAAGTCACGCTAAACGCCCAGATTTCACCATGCACGATATATCCACGTAACAAAACTGTACCAGTGGCCCTTAAACTTTTACAAATACGAAAGTAAAAAATAAATAAAATAAAATTTGCACTACTTCTTGTGGGCGCTCTCACAAAAGGCTTTTTTATCCCCTCCTTGTGAAAAGTAGAACAGGGCACTGAGACAATGTATAGGAAAAAAAACCTCAGCACGTATTGCTCTGTGCCACTCATGGTTCTGAGTGCTTTACAAACACCAATTCATTCCACCTCGTCACAGACTGACCACAAAGCAATCCCAGTGTTTCCTGTATTCTACAGGTGACACAAGTGAGGCACAGATAGGTTAGCTTACCTGCCCAAAGACACCCAGCATGAATGACTGAACCTGGTGCTGAAGCCAGCTCAGGTCTCATGCTCTAACTGAATTACACACTCTAGTAACTACTCCACTGACGTTAGAGTAATCCCCCCACCACGCACCAACCCTAAAGAGTTAAACACACACACACACACACACACACACAGACACACACACACATAGACACACATACACAGACACATACACACACAGACACATACAGACACACACACACACGCACAAGTTCTCATTCCCCGTTGTTGGTCTGTTTCCTCTGGTCTTCCAGTATTCTAAGATTTGCCATTAATTACAAGAACTCCAAGCTCCCACACCACCTCAATTATCAGCTAACCCCTTAGACATTAATTAAATAAAACAGCAGGGATAACTTCATAGCCAGAGGAGAGCAAGTTTTTACTCTCAATGTCAGGGGAGACAGAATAGGGCCCTTAGAGAAAACAGTGGAGAGGATGAGGTCAAGTTAAACCTGAGGGGTGATTCTGAAATGAACAGGAAGCATGACACAGGCATGGTTTATTGCCTGAAAGCTTTATCCTCGGAAGAAGCTCCACCATAGCAGTGTCTGTGAGCAGTCGGGGGACCGAGGTTAGGGCAGATCCCGGACCTCACGCACTGCCAAGAGAACGTCCAGAAACTCAGTCTCCCCAGCAAGCCTGTTGCAAGGACAGTGGACTCTTCTTCTAGACTGAGAGTCGTCCCTCAGACTGGCTCAGAGGGTGGGGTTCCAGTGAGCGGCAAGGCCCCAGTGGCCCATCCGAGGAAATGAGCCGTGTCTTCCTGAAATAGGAGGAGCATTTCTACCAAGTGCATCCTTAAACCTCCCTCCGCAACTAAGGCCAAAACAGGCTGCAATGAAGCCTTCAGTCCCAGACCAAGTCTTCTGCAGGAGCTGGGAACCCTGGAGGTCAGTGGTTCATCCTCAGCTCCAGACAAACTAAAATCTGTACAGGGCTGTGGAGGTGCCGGCTGCGGCAGCATTCGCACTGGTCTGTGCTGGACCAAGGGCACGAGGTGGGGAGGGCGGACGGGCTGGTGAACAGTGGACGTGCATCAGGCAGCAAATACACAATTGTGTTGTGTAGTTTCAGCTAGAAGAGATACCCAGGGCCGGGCATGGTGGCTCACGCCTGTACTCCCAGCATTTGGGAGGCCGAGGTGGGCAAATCACAAGGTCAGGAGTTCGAGACCAGCCTGGCCAACATGGTGAAATCCCATCTCTACTAAAAATAAAAAATTAGCCTGGTGTGGTGGTGGGTTCCTGGAATGCCAGCTACTCAGGAGGCTGAGGCAGGAGAGTCGCTTGCACCCAGGAGGCTGAGGTTGCAGTGAGCCGAGATCACACCACTGCACTCCAGCCGGGGTGACAGACTGAGACTCTGTCTAAAAAATAAAAATAAAGAGAAGACGGCTGGGAGGAGAACAGGCGCCTCTGACTGTAGGTGGACGAGCTGTCTGACCCTCATCTGAAGAGTGGACGCTGCAGAGTGTCCGGGACCCGAGTCCCTTTCCTCTGCTTCCCCCCAGTTTTGAGGCTGCTGCGTCGCAGTCACAAGCGCAGTTCTGAGCTGAGCTGGGCCACAGAAAGGAGAAAACGAGAACGCAAAGCTGAACAGCGTCAGTCCCCGAGAAGGCAAGCGCCAAGTTGAAAACTCTGGAAAAAGACCACGCAGAAAGGCAGTGAAGCGTGGTGGGGGTCAAGGGAGGCGTGTGGAGCAGGGCCGGCCCTGGCCGAGCCACGCACTGAGGGTGGCGGCTGTGTCCTCTGTCCTCGGTCCCACAGGCGCGTCACCGCGGGGTCCCAGCTCCTTCTCTTCTTCCCCTCCTGCCAGCACTAGGAGGAATAACTGATGGGGCTGAGGACTCTCCCCCTGGAATAAGGAGCTGTGTGAGGGACGAGGCTTTTAGGTTTGCTAACAAAATCAATCATCATTTTGTGAATTCAATGCATTCCTCATGCTGTGAATAACAAAATATGTAAGACTTCTTGTTTTTAAAGAAATGACAGTCTCAGTAAAAAGTAAAAAATTAACATATTGGAAATGATTGCCGAATGATACAGCACATTTAAAATGTTTCCACTGGGTGAGGTCTTTACATTTTTCAGCTTTACAGGGTGTTGCAAGGTCATGCATGTAGAAGTGGGAGCTGGGCTGGGTGAGGGGCTCACACCTGTAATCCCAGCACTTTGGGAGGCCGAGGAGTTCGAGACTAGTCTGGGCAATGACAACACCCCATCTCAATTTATTTTAAATGAATATAAAATAATTTTTTAAAAAAAGGGAAACAGTTCATTGCTTTTGAGAGCACTAGGTTATGACGTCCAGAGGCTTATGAGGATGCAGCTTCCCCTCCGGGTGGAGCGGCCCTGGGTGTTTCAGTGGCTTACCCCTGGACGAGCTGAAGTTCATCTTTCTGAGCCTCTCGGTTTTCCGCAGTGGTCGGAATGGGATATGGACAGCACCCAGGCAGCGCCTGCTGCACAGCAGAGCAGGCGAGTGCTCACCCAGGGCCGGCTTGCGTCGCCTCTCCTCTCAATGCTAGGAATTTGTTTGCTCCTTCAAATTAAATGTGACGAAGAACTAGACCTCAGGTCCGCTGTGGCAGCAGGGGTGTGAGTGGTCCTCAGAGCCCCTGGTTCTGTGGGAGCTGCAGAAGACGGTCGGTGGTGTTGGACTGTGAGGGCAGTCACAGGAAGGAAACTGGGCCGTGTGCACCCGAGCTGGGACTTGCCGCCGAGCCAGGGCTGCGCACAAGCAGAAAGGGGCGCTTGTGACCAGAGTCCCTGTTACCCTCAGTTCCGGAAAACGTGGCCGTCTTTCAGCCTCGTCCCCAAGACTCAGTCTCTTGCAGTATCGTCCTAATGACGGCGTCCGCTTTGGAACAGGGCCTTGACCCGGCTATCCGGACTGTGGGATTTGAGGCTGCTTTCTACACTGAAGGAAGAGACCCTCTGGACTAATACGCAGTAAAATCCTATGGCCGTGCTTCTACACAGAAGCTTCTAAGCTGCTTTCTAGGCATTCCACACACTGCTGTGAATTTGATTTTCCTTGTGTGGTGGAGTAGGTAACAATGTGTGCTATGAAGCTTCAGCAGAGATTTCAGCAGCAGATGTCAGGGATAAGAGATAGATAAAATAGATGTGGAGACATAAATGTTGATCACAAGGTTTATACCCTACAGGGAATGATACATCGCCGCCTGTGTGTTCACAGCCTAGCCTGCCAGCAGGCATGCCCTGAGTGCTGCGGTTAAAATACTGTGTGGTGGCTGCCAAGGCAGAGGGACGTGACCGGCCTCAGAAGAGACTGCAGGGAATTCAGCGTGAGGACGATACAATCAGCAGGTAACTCCTTGGGCAACGGGTACTTATTTTTTTAGTAATTGAAAACTCTTAAAGATACCTTTGCTCTTAAGGCCTGAGTCTCAGAAAGATGACTTCACGTGAGTGTGAGTGAGGGCTTGAAGCTGCCTGAGAGAGGCAGGCATCAGGTTCTAAAAGGGACCCAGGTGGGCGTTTCCGCCCAGGACGGCAGTGGTGAGGACAGTGTCTGCCTGCAGCAGTGCAACATTGTCTGCGAGGTCGATGTTGAACTGGAGTGAATGAGGAGCAGAACCTGATTAGAAAGAACCTCGATACTTGGAGTCACAGTGACTGAGGCGAAGTCAGCCACAGCTCAGATGAAGGAGCTGGGTTGAGTTTGGAGGGGATGGCTGCGGGTGAAACCTGGATGCCTCGGTTGAGAGGTGAGTGAGGAACTGGCAGCTGTAGACACGGGTCTGCAGGGACTCCTTTTGAATGTGACGGCGACGTGTGCAGAAATTGCTGTGTTTGTCCAGGGAGGCAAGGCTGTGCCTTGAGGAGCACCAGTATTCGGGTAAGAAGCGTGGAGACTGGACACCTGCTAAGTCTCCAAGCAGAGAGGCCTGAATAGAGGCCATCAGTCCCGTGAGGGCCAGGGCTGGGCAGTATCCAGCTTTGCCGTGGAGAAACCGTGCATGTGTGTGTGCACGTGTGTGCGTATGTGTGCATGGTACAGTGGAATATAATTACAAAAAAGCCACTCCTCTGTAACCCCCACCCATTCACTCCTGTGACATCTGTCTCCCTCATCTCCCCTCCTAGATCTTCTGTCTCCGTCATTTACGCGATAGCACTTGCTTCCCACCAGGTCACCAGCTGCTCTTTTTTTTTAAGCAAAGTTCTAAAGAGAATAGTAGTTAAGAGCAAGAGTTTGAGGCCAGGCGCAGTGGCTCACGCCTGTCATCCCAGCACGTTGGGAAGCCGAGGCGGGTGGATCACAGGGTCAGGAGTTCAAGGCCAACCTGGCCAAGATGGTGAAACCCCGTCTGTACTAAAAATACAAAATATTAGCTGGGTATGGTGGCAGGCACCTGCAGTCCCAGCTACTCTGGAGGCTGAGGCAGGAGAATCACTTGAACCCGGGAGGTGGAGGTTTCGGTGAGCCGAGATCGCACCACTGCACTCCAGCCTGGGCAACAGAGACTCCGTCTCAAAAAAAAAGAAAAATAAGAGCAAGAGTTTGGCTTTCAGTCCTGGCCTTACCATTTGCTGCTGTGTAACTAAGATAGACCAGTTATCCTCCCGAGTCGCTCCATGAGTTACAAGTGAAAACACGGACCTTACTGAGATATTAAAGCAACATCAAGTTATTATTACAGTACCTGGCTCATAGTGAGCGCTGAGTAACTTGTCTTTATTATCAGTTACAGCATGTATTTACCCTCTATGTTTCTTGCTTCCTCCATTCTCTCACTTCTTCCTTCACTATCCCTACAACTTCTCTCTTTTCTCCCAGTTTAAACTCTGAAAAGAAACTCTGGAATCGGAAATCTCAAAGAGAGGAATGTCATAATTCCTTTACTTCTTAATAATTAGGCTTAAAAATGTGCTAGCTTGACTTTGCCAGGCCACAGCTCACTGTTTTGACTGGTATCTTGAGCTCATTCGAGATAAAGACATTCCGTGAAGTTTATCTCCTAAGTGTTGTTTATGGGATCTGGGAGGAACTGCAATAATTGAGTGTTTCACAAGAATGGTGGGGATTTTCTAACAAACAGTATGCAGTTTTGATGCTACAGAAAAAGGAAAGAAAATTTTCAGTTATCCCTCCAGTCAAACCCTGGAGTTTGAGTTGTTTTCAAGCAACAGCAGAGTTCTTCAGAATATCAGCGGGGCGCAGGGAACACTTGCTGCAACATCTAAGCTGAGCAAGCCTCTTGTTAGTTTTATAGTCTGTGCATAGGGTACCAAATCAAGAATGAAAATCCTTCATAAGTTATCTTACAGGATTTATTAATAATTTCTAATTAATTATTAATAATATTTTTCAATCCTATCATGGAGCGTGTCATCCCCATCAGGAACTGGGAGGTGTCCACTGTTTGCGTGAGTACAGGAGGCTGAAAGTCAATGGCGCAGTGGAAAGGCCCCACAAATCAGCAGGTGGCAACCCAGCTGCTTCCTGACAGCAATGGTTTCAGAAATCAAATTGACCGTTTTCTATCCCTAAGAGGTGACAGCTGTTTGGCAAAGAAATTGTGCAGGAAAGTGAAATGTCACTCAAGCCATCAGATAAAACCTAGCTCTAGCTTTCCGTAGACAATTCCAGGAGCTACGTTTCTTTCTCTCTTTACTTTTTTCTTTCTTTTTTTTGAGATGGAGTTTTGCTCTTGTTGCCCAGGCTGGAGTGCAATGGCGCGATCTCGGCTCACTGCAACCTCTGCCTCCCGGGTTCAAGCGATTCTCCTGCCTCAGCCTCCCGGGTAGCTGGGATTACAGGTGCCCACCACCACACCCAGCTAACTTTTTTGGTATTTTTAGTAGAGACGAGGTTTCACCATGTTGGCCAGGCTGGTCTCAAACTCCTGATCTCGTGATCCACCCACCAGGGCTACATTTCTTACGCCAATCAAGAACTTTCTCCCTGTGCTCGAAATTCTATGTGCTGGGGTCTCATTAAGTACCATGACCAATTCAGGGGCTGAAGTAAAACACGACTTGGCTCCTCCACTCCAGAGACTCGCAGGATAGAATCATGCTGTCTTTGCCATCAGTGAGAGTGGTAGAGCTGCCTGTGCATGTGCGGTCATGAGAGCAGAGATCAGCATGAGTCGGGGAGCCAGACGGGGAGAGGCTGTGGTCCCCAGCTGCTCACAAAGCCCTCCTGCTTGTCTCATGTCACCACCCACCTCCCTCCTGCCACTGCCTCCCAAGACCGAAACGCCTGCGAAGGTGGATAATTCCCTGTCGATGTGTATGGCAGAGAAATCAAACATGCTGATGGTGATGGCAGCTGTGGAGCCTTCGCTCTAACTGGAACACAGTTGTCATTCACAAGGCACTTTCTCACATACTTCATGTCTCTGTCGTCCCCAAGTCTTTGCAATTGAAGCAGGTATTTCTCCCCATTCTGCAGATGCAGAAGTCAGGAAGATTAAATGGCGTAGTTGAGGCACTGACTGGGAAGGAGAGCAAAGACACAGAGGCTGCCGCTGGGCTCCTCCGCATGGTTCTCCTCCAGAACCATCCTGCGCATCCCAGTGTCTACAGAGACAGGGAGAATCAGGCTGTAACCTGGGTAGGGAAGAGTGGACGCAAGGAGGAGGAATGTGATTAATTCCTCTTCTCGGGTGTTATTCATTCCAACATTCTCAACGTGTCACAGGCCCCAGAAAATGCCGCAACATGAAAAGTGACAACCAGAGCTTCTCGGGGGACCCCCCTCAGGCCTTCATCCTCCTGGGCGTGTCTGATCGGCCGTGGCTGGAGCGCCCGCTCTTCGTGGTCCTCCTGCTGTCCTACGTGCTGGCCATGCTGGGGAACGTCGCCATCATCCTGGCATCCCGGCTGGATCCTCAGCTCCACAGCCCCATGTACGCCTTCCTGAGCCAGCTGTCCTTCCTGGACCTCTGCTACACCACCACCACCGTCCCTCAGATGCTGGTCAACCTTGGCAGCTCCAAGAAGACCATCAGCTACGCGGGCTGCACGGTGCAGTATGCAGTCTTCCACTGGCTGGGATGCACGGAGTGCGTCGTCCTGGCCGCCATGGCCCTGGACCGCTACGTGGCCATCTGCGAGCCCCTCCGCTACGCCGTCCTCATGCGCCGCGCTCTCTGTCAGCAGCTCGTGGCTCTGGCCTGGCTCAGTGGCTTCGGAAACTCCTTGGTGCAGGTGGTCCTGACTGTGCAGTTGCCGTTCTGCGGGCGGCAGGTGCTGGACAACTTTTTCTGCGAGGTGCCGGCCATGATCAAACTGTCATGCGCTGACACCACGGTGAACGATGCCACGCTGGCTGTGCTGGTGGCCTTCTTTGTGTTGGTGCCCCTGGCTCTCATCCTTCTCTCCTATGGCTTTATTGCCCGCGCAGTGCTCAGGATCCAGTCCTCCAAAGGACGACACAAGGCC
Organism: Plecturocebus donacophilus; assembly: GCA_004027715.1. Lineage (NCBI taxonomy): Eukaryota > Metazoa > Chordata > Mammalia > Primates > Pitheciidae > Plecturocebus > Plecturocebus donacophilus. Next base: position 35,513 of record PVKP010017009.1, read on the forward strand.
TTTGGGACCTGTTCCTCCCACCTGATGGTCGTCTCCCTCTTCTACCTACCTGCCATTTACATGTATCTGCAGCCCCCTTCCAGCTACTCCCAAGAGCAGGGCAAATTCATTTCTCTCTTCTATTCCATAATCACCCCCACTCTCAATCCCTTCATCTACACCCTGAGGAATAGAGATGTGAAGGGAGCTCTGAGGAGACTCCTGGCCAGGATCTGGAGCCTCTGCGGATGGTGAGGACCTGGGATGTGTCATCTCCATCAACTGAGGAACACTGGACACACCTACTGTGCACTCAGAGCATCTTTCATTTAAGGAGCTAATACCCAGAGAGCTCAGAGCCTGTCCCCAAACATCTCACTTCCTGTCATAATGTCCCAAATCCCACATCTACAAATAAAGTCTGTTTTAAAAGTGTCATTCTAAGAGGCCATGTTTTCAAGAATTGTTTAAATAGACTTCAATAAGTATTTGTTGAATTATTTAACTTCCAGTTTCCTGATTTCTTTTCTCTTTTCCTCTTCCTATATTTTCTCCCCATTTGTTTCAAGTTTCTCTCTCTTTTCTATTACTCTTAAGTATACACAAGATGAAGCTGAAATACAATCTTATTTTACTTATGATAAATATGTGTTCTTCTCCATATACTTAAATCTCCACAAATTTTATATGACTTTTTCAAACAATTCCAAGAATGAAACCAATTGCTATCTCTTTCCTGTGATTTTGGACTTTTTTTCTGTAGTTCAGATTTTCCTCTATAGAAAGTTTTTCCATCAGATGTAAACTAGTATGATCACTATGGAAAATAATGTGGAGATTCTTTAAAGAACGAAAAGTAGATCTACCATTTGATCCAGCAATCCCACTACTGGGTATCTACTCAGAGGAAAAGAAGTTATTATATGAAAAAGATACTTGCTCATGCATGTTTATAGCAGCTCAATTTGCAATTGGAAAAATATGGAACCAGCCCAAATGCCCATCAATCAAGTGGATAAAGAAAATGTAATACATATACATATATATATATAAAGAGAGAGAGATCATGGAATACTATTCAGCCATAAAAAGGAATGAAATAATGGCACCCTTAGCAACTTGGCCAGTTTTAAAATCCTAATGCCCAAGGGTTGTCTTTCTGTCTTTCAAGCTCAGCTGCGTTTCTGATTACATTATTCACACAGGGCATCAGAGTGTTTGTAGCAGGAAGGTAGTTAGTAATCGTTTGCCAAGATGCAGAAAGCCAGTCTCCAGTCAGTGCTGCTCAGAAGTGCTGACAAGACAGAGTTTGCAACAGAATGTAAATCTCATCCTGTTTCCCTCATGAAAACAGTCTCAAGGTTTTTTTTAAATGTCTGCTTATCTAAAAGGCATGTTTGATAATGTGATTTATTTACAATCTTATCCAAGTTCCTTATAGCTACAGTTCCCAGATCACAACTTGAGTAGCAATGTGTCTACTTTGATGGTTAATTGTATAGAGGAAGTAGTATTTCCATCCTGAGCAATTCCATGCGGCTCAAGAGTTGTCCATGTGTAAAGAGGCAATTAGTAAATGTTTCCTTATAACTTAATGTCCTGTGAAGTATGACAGATGAACCGTTCCTCAGATGGGATAAATCCAAAATAAGTTATCAAATGAAGGCAAGATGCATCTTCTACGTAATACTTCTGGTTATGAGTGCAGGCTCCAAAACTCTAAAACCTTTCCCTCCATGACTTTCATGCTCCTATCCTACCAAAGCTGAAATTCCACTCATTACAGTTAGTATGAGGTAATTTTTTTAAAATTATCTACAACTGAATCATTTCCCAAAGCAGTTTTTAAAATGCACAAAGCAATTTAATTTCTCTTAAGTGGTCTAAATAAATAATTTTAAAATTTTCTAGGCACTCTTTTAAAATTAAGAAAAGGCAACAATTTAATTCAATAAATACAAAAAAGTTTTATATATTCCTGAATTTTCAACTAGCTACAAAAAGCATGAATTATTCTGATTAGAAAACATAACTATTACAAAAAAAATTTAAATAAATAAGTAGCTGCCACGAAGTTTCAACATAATATACAGTCAATTAGTTCTGTGTTATGGTCCGTTAATAGAAAGATAGCAGGAATGATAATATGAGCAAAAGTAAACAGAGCAAAGAAAAAAATGATAGGAAAGAGACAGTGAGGAGAGAAAAATAAAGACAAAGAAAGTGTTTTATTGAATGAGCTAATTACGTGAGGTCACCAAGAGGAACATCCTCTAATTGAGGCACTGTGATGAGAACATCCGGAAGCTTTCACTGCCCTGGTGTCTTCCTCACCTGGGCATAAAGGAGACGCCTGTTCTCTACACGAAGGCGTCATCAGCGAGCTCTCTTCTCCAACACCCCACTGGAAAGATCACAGCGCTGTGGTCTTGGGCTGGATGGACTGCAGCTCACTCCACCCGAGGTCCCCGGGCTGGAGGGACCGGAGAACACTGGTGTCGGGCAGCCCTGTTTCCACCCCTACCAAGAGGGCTCAAAGACAATGGTCAGCTCAGGCTTTTCTTCTTGAAGTGTTTCTAATGCACGTTTTGTCTCATAATTGAAAAACATTTCACACAACCTGTAAAAGCAAAAAGAAAGCCTGGGTTGCACACTTCAGATAAGTCTCTCAGAGCCGTTAACCTTACAAGTCTCATCTCTTCATTTCCCTAAACGCCACACACCTCTAGTCTCTAAAATGTTAAAACAAAAACAAAACAAAACAAAAGCTCTAAGTGCCCAAGGTGGTTTCTGTTATATTTTTAACTACCTAGTAAAAAATTGTTAACTATCTAGTTGGGAAAATTTTAAGCATACATAAAAGTAGAGAGTATAGTATAACAAACCCCCTGTGTCCATTACCCAAGTTCAACAATTAAACAGGTCAGGTCGACTTGCTTCCTCTAATATCCACCCACTCCTCCCACCATGGATTATTTTAAATACTGCATTTAACACATCTGTAAACAATTCACTCTGTAACACTAAAACGTGATTACAATATCATGTCACACCAACACTGCTTAACAGTAATTTCTTAATGTCACGGCATGTCCAGTCAGCAGTCATTCTTCCTCAGCGTTCATTTAATCACAAACCCGATCAAGTCTACACATTGCATTTGCCCAGGTTGCCTCTCATGTCGTCTTTGATGTAAGTTCTTCCTCCTCTTTAATATAAAGTCTCCCTTGCAACTTAACTAATGAATCGGCCCATGTGTTCCTCGTCATTGCTAACCATCTCCATCTGGTTGTGTTGTATACCGAATGTTTTTCTTCCTTAACGATTCCCATGATGAAGCCCAAAGCCCTAACGTGATGGCACTTCGGGAGGGAGGTAGAGGTAGACGAAGCTGTGACTGGATGAGTGCCCCCACAGGAGAGGCGTCGGAGCGTCTGCTCCTCCTCCCGTCTTCTCTCCCTCGCCTCCCCTCCCTCCATGCGATCACATAGCGAGAAGTTGGCCATCTGCAAGTCAGGAAGAGGACTCTCACCAGCAACCAAATTCACCAGAGACTTGATTTTGGACTTTGCAGCCTCCAGAACTGTGAGAAAATAACTTTCTGTGCTTGAGTCACACAGTCTATAGCAGCTTGTCGTGGCAGCCTGAGAAAACAGGTTGATTGCATTCACGGATTCTTCAGCCTATTTTGAGCCTGTCCCTCAGCCTGGGTCCTGAATGTCCTCTCAGGACTAGGTCAGTGACTCTGTATGAAGCAATGTCCCTGGCTTTGACCTGATCGATCCCTCTTTTTTTCCTCCATCTCTCTTCGCTCCGGGAATGTTGGCTTGTCCTGCAGCAAACATGCTCCATTATGTCTGCACGAGGATGCAAAGCTGATTCAAACTTTTATTTATTCAGACCTGCATTCCAACAGGTTCTCAGCCTTGAGATCATGAATATGGACCAAAGTCCTGGACTAAAGGAATTTATATTTTGGGAGCAGAGATAATAAATAAACAAGAAAATGACAGCACATAAGATGTGCGACACTACAGAGGAGAACGAGAAGAGAAAAAAAGGACATGTTGGGCTTCCATTTTCAGTAGGATAGTCAGAGACAGCCTCACAGAGAAGACCTTTAGGCAGAGAAGTTAGGAATGTACGGAGGATAAGGCACGTGGAATTGAAGGGGAGAGAGTTCTAAGCAGGGAGAAAAGCAAGTGTAAAAATCCAGAGATGAAAGTGTTCTTGCACACCGGCAAGGGGAGCCCTGCACTGGGGTGGAATGAGCAAGGGCTGGGAGATGACGAACCTTCGGAAGCAGTGGGGGCCAGATTATGTGGGCCACAGAAGCCACCAAGAGTTTGTTGCTCTTACTATGGAAGTGATAAGAGGCTGGGTGCAGTGGCTCATGCCTGTAATCCCAACACTTTGGGAGGCTGAGGCAGGCGGATCACAAGGTCAGGAGTTCAAGACCAGCCTGACCAACATGATGAAACCCGTCTCTACTAAAAATACAAAAACTAGCCGGGTGTGGTGGCACCTGCCTGGGGTCCCAGCTACTCAGGAGGCTGCGGCAGGAGAATCGCTTGAACCCGGGAGGCGGAGACTGCAGTGAGCCGAGATCGCCCCACTGCACTCCAGGGCAACAGAGCGTGCTTCGTCTCATGAAGCCGGCCCAGGCAGTCAGGGAGTGGCCAAGCCGAAAAGGCAGAGCTAACAGGGACACACGGGACGTGGGTATAGGAAAAAAGAAACAGTGAAGACAGCACCAGAAATGTTTTGGCGTGAGCAACTCGGAGGAAGTTACCATTGCCTGAGATGGGGAAGAAGCAGGTTTTAGGCAGAAGAGCACGGGTGTGGCTCTTGATGTGACATTTGAGAGCTTTATTAAACCTCCAAGAAGGAAGGTTAGACAAGCATGCAGACACAGGATATACGGACACATAATCTGGAGGGCACAGCACATGTATCATGAAACCAGAAAACTAGATAATTTAAACGAAGGACAAAGTGCAGGGAATAACAATTAGCCCAGCGACTGAGCTCTGAGGATTCAACACATAAGGGTCAGGATGATGAAGAAAAGGCCAGAAAGGAAACCGAGTAGAGATAGCTGATGGAAGAGGAGAAAACCCAGGAGAGCGTGCTGGTCTTAAAGCCAAGCAGTAAAAGCGTCTTCAGTGAAAAGTGTGATCATCACGGCTGACAGAACCACGAGACTTGCCAGGAAGTTCTTACTAGAGTGGAAAGGACTACCTCAGTGGTACCACTAAACACAGAGGTGGTCCAGCAATGCCCTGACGCACTGTTGAATTTCATGAAATTTCCAAGCTTGATGTTCCTGGAGCGTTCCTTTTCCCGTTTAGAAATCCTCAGAAACAAAACAACAAGATCCCCCCTATGTAAAGACCCTTCCAATTCGGATGAACCACAGACAGGTTCTGTGAAGTGCAGTTCCTTATATAGAGCAGAACCCTCCTTGGCCACGATCGCATCAGGACTTGTGTTTCTTTGAGGAATATGGATAAAACCCAGCTTAACCTTGGTTATTCTAATCATCTCAACAAAGTGGAATGTGCAGTTTAAGCCTCATAGTCTCTGTGTTTAAAAATCCACAACTGACCCAGGCCCAACCTAATGCTGAGTGGCTGCAGATGACACCAGAGCCCCCCCTGGATTTTGATCACACTCAACGTTTCCTGAGAACTCGGGATCCCGCCCCAGGGATCTCTGCAGAGCACACTCACCCCAGGTTCTGCAGGAGGCAGCTCTGCTGTTTCAGGACTTCACAGAACATCATGACCCCCAGGTCGCCCAGGTCGTTGTTGCCCAGGCTCAGCTTTCGCAGGCTCTGGCTGGAGGTCAGAAGTGTGGAAAGATCCCAGCAGCAGTGCGACGTGAGGCTGCAGTTGTCTAATCTGCAAAAAAGGGGGTGATTTAAAGAAAATGTCCCCTTAACCATCCCCCTGGCTCCCCAAGATCTTAGCATCTCAGCCTGTATTGTTTCAGATGCAAAAAAAAAAAAATGAGCACAGGACTGACTAGCTTGACCCAGCCTTGTAAGCCACAGTTACTCCTCTCCTTTTCAGATGGGAGTGTCTTCTTCAAGTCCACCGGATTGTGCAGATGAAATCAGTAACAGCGCATGGCTGGGCGCAGTGGCTCCAACTGTAATCTCAGCATTTTGGGAGGCCGAGATGGGTGAATTACAAGGCCAGGAGTTCAAGACCAGCCTGACCAACATGGTGAAACTCCATCTCTACTAAAAAAATTAGCCAGGCATGGTGGCGGGCGCCTATAGTCCCAGCTACTCAGGAGGCTGAGGCAGGAGAATTTCTTGAACCTGGACAGCGGAGGTTGCAGTGAGATTGTACCATTGCACTCCAGCCTGGGCGACAGAATGAGACTCCCTCTCAAAAAAAAAAAAAGAAAGTAACAGTGGTTTGTTAATTGACTTTTACCAAATTCTGTGCCTTTCCCTACATTTCCATGAGCTGTAAGTATCATGCTGCCCCCTTCTTTTGTGGTACAGAAAATCGTGATGGAAAGGACTCCAGGTCCAGCTTCCTATCATCCGGAAGGACTCCTCCCAGCCCCACGACCCCGCGACACAGCAGACTCTAAGAAGACACAGAGTATCTCGTGGTGGTTCTGTCTAAACGTCCCTCCACCCTGGCCGCCGTGTGTTCTCCTCGCTGTCATAAGCCGAAGGACTTACTCCAACACCTGCAGCTTGCAGTCGGGGTGCAAGAGTCCCTCACAGAGGAGCTTGATCCCCTTGTCTCCGAGAGTGTTGCCTCGCAGGTAAAGGTGCGTGAGGTTCCCATTAGTGCTGAGTGCCGAGGACAGAGCTGAACAACAGGCTGATGTGAGGCCAGAATTCACCAAGCTGTAGAAGGGCGGGAGAAGCGCCCTCAGTGCCCTGCTCTTCCCACACAGCGCCTGGCCGCCTCGGCAGCTGCAGCCTTCAGCTCGGAGACCAGGCGCCGCTTCTCAGACACGACCTGAGGAGAGCATGACCTGCTGTCCTGGCTGCCACCGGAGAGACAAACGCGGGTCTCAGCGGCGCTCTGCTGAATCAGTGCGACAGAAAGAGCCATTACCCCATCCTCCTCCTCCTCACACGGCTTTCCTCCGGCAAGGAGTGCTGCTCAGCACTGCTGCCCCCAGGACATCCCGTCATCCACAGATGATGCCTGTGACGCTGCAGAGACCTACTGCAGGGACCTGTCTTTGGTTTTTGTTTTTTTTTTTTAGAGAGAGGGAAAAAAATCCTCCTCGCGGGAAGTGGGTCCTGACTGAAACACGAAGGGCAGCAGGTGAACGTTCACTGTGACCTTCTGAGCTGTAGCTAGGGCTGCTGTCATACCCTGCCCGGGCTAGCAGCGCTGACTGCATTTGAGCTGTAAACTCCAGCCTGGCTTCCCCTCCTTACACAGCCCCCTGGGGTGCATAATGGGGTCGTGCTGCACTTAGAGGCATCGAAGCGTCTGTTCTTAACCCTTGTAACCATTGTAACCGCGTCCTCCTTGGCATACCTCCCCCTGCTGTTGTAAGAAAAAAGTTCTCTTTGATCATTGTGTAGAAGGAGCCTGATCGCCCCCTTCTTGGTAATTGTATGGAAACCACCTGTGCCCGCAGCCCCTTCCTCTAACCTGCTTTTCTGCTTCTGTGAAAGTCCACTTCAGCTAGGTACTCCCCTCCCCTGCCTAAGTCAAGGTATAAAAGATAATCAGGCCCCTTCCTCGGGGCTGAGAGAATTTTGAGCATTAGCCGTCTCTGCGTCACCAGCAAATCAATAAAGAACTCTTAATTTGAAACTCAGAGCATGGCACGTTCCTTCTACCTCACTCAGTTACAGCATTTGGAGCCCCAGTGAGATATTCACCACCAGGTGCAGACCGGCCTCGCTCCGGGCTCCAGGCGGACTACAGGGGAGGCCCCCCTGAGACGTTCCCTGGCCCCACAGACCACCCCTTGCTGGAGGAGAGAGGATCAACTCCTGGCGTGCCCCACCAAATTATTCTTCAGAGTCGCTGGTCCTGCTCCGTGGAGAAGGTAAGTCAGGCCTGATCTGGTTATTCCTGGAAGTTACAGGGATCATCCAATTACCGGGATGCTGGAATTGACTACATTGATTCCAATGACCCTGGGTTCTGCGTGCCCCAGAGTCCCTGGTCCTGGTTCTCGTTTTGGACTCTGGAAGAGTCCTGGTTCCGGTTTTTCTGTCTTTAAATTCTAGGGATCTAGACTTCCGGGTTCTGTCGACTTCTGGCTGTCTGTTTCTGGACTCCTGGCACCCGGGGTCCTGGTTCTGTCCTTCTGTCTGATCTAGAGGGGTTTAGCCCTGACGAGGGCACCCCCTGGACTGTCACCACTCCAGGACACTGGAGGACAGGGTCCCTAGGTTCTGTGTAATTTAAAACATTGACAAAGAAGGCAAAAATTTCTTCAGGGTTCCAACTGTTTACAAAGTGTAAAAAGACTGTAAATAACCTCTGAATGGACGTGTGCGTGCATGTGTGAGTGCGTGGGGACCTTAGAGGCTCACATCTAAGGATCCAGTCCTTCGTCCTTGAAAACTGCCATGATCATTTATCCACCTCAGTGCCTCATCTCCCTCGGTGTCAGTTGGCCTGTTTTGTTCCTAACATCTGGATTTGTATGTTTCGTGTCTGTTGTCCTGTTTGTCTCTAGCATTTGAATTTGTATGTCCCGTCTTCCTGATTGCCCGAGATGGTTGGGTGAAAACTTCCTTATTGCCCGAGACGGTTGGGTGATCCAGACCTGACCATACCAGTCCACGACTGCCAGAAAGTGCTGGAGACTGGCCGCCCAGACCTCCAGGATGCTCCCTGGAGAAGGCTGACGCCACCGTATTCACGGACGGCCGCAGCTTCCTAGAACAAGGAGTGCGAAAGGCTGGGGCGGCCGTCACCACGGAAACGGACAGTGTGTGGGCCCAGGCCCTGAGGCCAGAACTCCGGTGCAAAAGGCTGTTGATTGCTCTCACTCAGCCCCTCTGATGGGGTAAGAAGAAACGCATCAACATTTACACTGACAGAAGGTGTGCCTTTGCAACTGTGCACGCTCATGGAGCTATTCACCAGGAGCGTGGACTTCTCACTTTGGCTGGAAAAACTATCAAAAACAAAGAAGAAATCCTGGCCTACTCGAGGCCGTTTGGCTCCCCCGATCCAGCAAGGACATCAGAAGGAAAATACAGCCTTGCCCGAGGAAACCAAAGAGCTGACTCTTCTGCCCAAGAGGCAGCCCAACTTCCAGTCACCCCTCTAACCCTGTTACCCACTGTATCCCTCCCACAGCCCGATTTGCCTCATGGCCCAAGCAGACAAGCCAGCATCGGACCTTCAGGCCAGTAAAAACTAAGATAGTGGATTCCCTCGGATTCAAGAATTTTCCTGCCCCAGTGCCTGGGAAAGGCCTTGGTCAGTGGCCTCCATTCTTCCACTCATCTAGGGAGAAAGAAAGAGGAAGGAAGGGAGGGAAGGAGGGAAGGAAAAGAGAGAAAGGAAGGGAGGGAGGGAGGGAGGGAGGGAAAAGGAAGGAAGGAAAAGAAAAAGAAAAGTGAGGAAGAAGATCTAACATTTTTTGAGTGTTTATGGTGTGCTTGACATGGAATATGACTTTAAATAGGGTTATCTCACTAAATGATCACAACCTGAAGACAGGAATGTTATTTTTATCCCTGCTTTTCAATGGACAAAATGAGGATCAGAGCAATTAAAAAATAAGCAGGAGCTTCTTAGCTGGATGGTGGGAAGTGAGAAAGTGGAGGTAACCCTCCAGGCCAAAGGAATAGAGTGTGCAAGGGTGAGGAAGATTCAAAGGGCCACAAGGCATTTAAAAACTAGCTCATAGCTGGGCACAGTGATGTGCACCTGTAGTTCCACTTACATGGGCGGCTGAGACAGGATTGCTTGAACCCAGGAGTTCAGGCGAGAGCAGGTGCGCAGGGTGGTATGGATGTGGACAAGCCCAGAAGTTCAAATTCAGCCTGAGCAACACAGCAAGTCCCCATTCCCAAAACAACAAAACAAAACGCATCCAAGATGACTCAAAATAGAGTGGAAGGTGCAGTAAGAGAGAAGGCAGCATCAGGAACAGCCTGTGTGGCCAGCTAAGATGTCATTCTGACCACAGAGACGAACTTCTGAAGGTTTCTGAACAAAGGGCCAATATTTTCGAATTTGCATTTTATGAAGTTCCCTCTGGTGTTGTGTCAGGGAAAAAAAAAAAAATGATGAGTGGTAGAGGGAACTGAAAGCAGAGCATTTAGGACTGTCCTCCATTTACTAGCTGGGCAGCCTCCTGGAAAGCCCCACTACTCAATGAGGTGGGAAGAAGAGGGCAGGAGCAGGTCAGAGAGCGGGGGTGGAAGGTGGAGAATGATAAACCAATTTTGCAAGCGCTCAGCATCTGTGACACTTGAGCAACATTGAGACAGGCGGTACACAACACGCAGCCAGAGAAGACGACCCAAAGTTCAGGAAAAAAAACGTGGCTACACCTAACACATCAAATGCATCCAAGCTTTGACTGATTCATGCCACTTAGAGATATCCATCTCAAAGCAAATACACATGCAGAAAACTGTATATACTAATGTGCTCTTTGCAGAGTTGTTTGCAATAGTGGAAAAGAATAGTTATCCCAAAATGCATTATTTGATGAAATAAATTATAGCAACGCACACTATGGGATATTAATCCCCAATCTAGAGGTCTACACAAATCAGCATGGAAATTTATCCATGATGAAAAAGGGATATCACAGAAAAAATATTTCTATTATGATTCTAGTTTCAGTAGCTAGGGGGTTGAATTGTTTCCTCCAAAACTTTGTATGTTGAAGTCCTAGGCCCAGTACTTGAGAATGTGACCTTATTTGCAGATGCAGTTACTGAAAATGTAATGAGTTAAGATGAGGTCGTTACTAATCTAACACGACTTATGTTCTTTCACCAGGGAAACCTGGGACATGGAGAAAGACACACAGATACAGGGAAGATACCATGTAGAGATAAAGGCAATGGTGTGGGAGAGGCAGCTACAGGCCAAGGAATCTCAAAATGCATCGGCAAGATGACATTCCACCAGAAGCCAAAGAGAAGCATGGAACAGATTCCTCATAGCCCTCAGAAGGACCCAGCCTGCTGGCATCTTCATCTCACACTTCTGGCCTCCAGAACTGAGGGGCAATACATTTCTGTTGTTTAAGCTGCTGCATTTGTGGTATTTTATACGGCAGCTCTAACAGGTAGTGTATTACAAATGCAACATGCAAATTGCATAGGCCTTCATTCACATTACTGATATAAATACCACCCAGATCAGCATATACAGGAAATCTATCTGTCCATCATTAGCAACCAATATGTGTTCACAAAGCTCCAATACTCCCTCGGATAGATGGATGGATGGATGGATGGATGATGGATGGATGGATGGATGGATGATGGATGGATGGATGGATGGATGATGGATGGATGGATGGATGGATG